>WNWK01000262.1:0-157500 GCA_009830355.1 Cherax destructor | reverse complement strand
ACAGAAGGGAAACAACGAGTGACTGTCAGAATGGATGCATGTAACGAGTGGGGTACTAGTACTAGTTCTCATATGCGTGAATAACATGACGGATGGGGTAGAGTCAGAGGTAACCTTTGTTCGCAGATGATGTGAAACTAATGGGGAGAATACAAGCAGATGAGGACCAGGAACACCTACCAACGGACCTGGGTATGCTACAGGTCTCTTCTGACAAGTGGCTACTGCAATTTAACCCCAGCAAGTGCAAAGTTATGAAGTTTGGGGAAGAGCAAAGAAGACCGCAGACAGACTCAGGCTTGAGGAGCAAAGGCTGCAAACCTCACTCAAGGAGGACCTTGGGGTGAGTAATATACCGAGCATATTGCCTGAGGCGCACATCAACCAAATAATCGCTGAAGCAATTGCGCGTCTGACAAATCGAAGACTACCTTTCAGACGTCTAAGTAAGTAGTCATTCAAGAAACTGTAGAGGGTGTACGTCAGGCCCATATTGGAGTATGTATCACCAGTATGGCATCCACACCTGGTCAAGCACGTTAAGAAATTGAAGAAAGTCCTGCACAAGATTGAGAGACGGGAATCAGGAACACGAGAGCACAGGGATGATAGAAAGCATTTCTTCGGCCTTAGAGTAGACATGAAGTGGAATGACCTGTAGAATGAAGTGATAAAGACAGGATCCATACATATGAAGAGGTACGACAAGCCTCTCGAAGCCTGGAGTGACCACAGCGACCAGCGAAAAGGCGGGGCCAGGAGCTGAGATTCGACCCCTGCAACTACATATAGGAGAGCACACACACACAGGAGGGGTGAGGTAATTTTCTGACCTTAATTTACTCGGGTTCCTGTGTGTTGATTCACGACTATATCTTTGCGCTTAATAAATTTATGGACGCGAATTTTAGTCTGGTTGGCAAGGCGGCGGTCCCAGACCAGTGTCTGTGTGTGGTGTTGCTGCTGACTTTGGTGTCGTTGGTGGTGATGTAGCATTGGTATTGACTTCGGTGGCATTGGTACCGACTTTGGTGGCGTTGATTCTGACTTTGGTGGCGTTGATACTATCTTTGGTGGTGTTGATACTGACTTTGTAGGCGTTGATACAGACTTTGGTGGCGTTGATACTTACTTTGGTGGCGTTGATATTGACTTTGGTGGCATTGGTACTAACTTTTCTGGTGCTGGTACTGACTTTGGTGGCACTGATATTGACTTTGCTGGCGTTGGTACTGAGACTTTGCTGGCGTTGATACCTATTTTGGTGGCGTTGATACTGACTTTGCTGGGGTTGATACTCTCTTTGTTGGCGTTGGTACTGACTTTTCTGGCGTTGATACTGATTTTGGTGGCGTTGATATTGACTTTGCTGGCGTTGATACTGATTCTGGTGGCGTTGATACGGATTTAGGTGGCGTTGGTACTGACTTTGCTGGCGTTGTTACTGACTTTGCTGGCGTTGATACTGATTTTGGTTGCATGCTGAACACATACTCGTGAACAGCTTCCTCGTCAACCTTACTCGCGTTCATGAGTATCTTTAATGTTGTAATCATGTCTCCAAACTGCAAGACCGACTTTACACGCGTGATATTCAAAATTCTGATGAATTTCTTTCAAAGATTACTACAGGATGTTACCAACCTTATAAATGGTGCTGAGGTTATCCTCCTGAGTGCATCAACCTCATGCTATTTTTTACCCCTGGTTTTTTCAACCCCGGGTCGTTTTAACTCCAGGTTCTTTTTTTTAACCCCATGCCATTTTATTTAACTCCAGGTTCTTTTTTTAACCCCAGGTCGTTTTAACTCCAGGTTCTTTTTTTTAACCCCAGGTCGTTTTGTTTAACTCCAGGTTCTTTTTTAACCCCAGGTCGTTTTTATTTAACTCCAGGTTCTTTTTAACCCCAGGTCGTTTTATTTAACACCAGGTTCTTTTTTTAACCCTAGGTCGTTTTATTTAACTCTTGGTCCTCTTTTAACCCCAGGTTTTTTATTTTTTTAACCTTAGGTCCTCTTTTTTTTTTACCTGACTCTCAAAGATGTTCTCGTCTCAGCTTATATTATACCACCGGATTCTTCCTACTGTTTTCTTTTTCATTATCTTGCATTTGCTAAGGTTGATCTCCAGTAGCCACTTCTTGGACAGACAGACAGATACACACACAGAGACACACACACACAGACACTCTAATGTTCACTGGAGTATTCTACAATTACCACGTCTTCCACTGTGATCTACCTCCTATTTTTCACCACCTACTTTACTGCTCACAACAGTAATCATCCAAGTACATCAGCATGTGTCTCTGGAGAATATAATTTACAATACCGAGGCTGCAGCAACTCACAACTAACCCTCCACAACTTAGAAAGGAAAACTTTTACAATATTTCTGTCCGTCCTGGACTTGATAATGGTCCAGGACCGACCAAGTTTTACTTCCTGATTGTAGTTTAGCTGTGAGATGTTTCACTATTTTGTAAACCTTTAGCAGTAGGACAATATGTCGTCTCTTTCCTTTCTTGTCTGATATCTCTTCTCTAATCATAGAATTCCTGTAGGTCAGTGAGACAGGATATCCTCACTCTCTTTCTCTCTGTCTCTTAAACCATGTTGGGATTCCAATGTTTTAATTAGTGTCTTCATCACTTTACGGCACACACATGTCACTCATAGCCACGCGTTCCCGGCTCCTCATGTCCTCCATGTGTGGCGTGTCATGTGCCGCTGAGGAACATATTTTAACAGTTTCTTCACGGCTTACACCTTTCTGCCATCGTCATAGTTTTTATAATTACCGAGGTGTCTATAGGGACCTCGGGGAACGTTTTGATATTTCTTGACATTAATAATTGAATATTTTAATTGATATCGTTTTTTTTAACTTGGTATGATAATATTTATTTGTGCTGAATGTTTAAACGAAATAATGTAGAACTTAGCCATACATAATGTGAAAAGGACTTGGGGGTTATGGTAAGCAGAAACCTGAAACCAAGACAGCAATGCCTAAGCGTTCGTAATAAGGCAAACAGATTACTGGGATTTATATCAAGAAGTATTAGCAACAGAGGTCCAGCGGTTATACTACAGCTCTACACTTCATTTGTTAGGCCTCAGTTAGATGATCCTAAGGATATCCCTCCAAGAGGGAATTGGATCAGATTTAGAAAGGATATAGGTAAGTATTGGGTTGGAAATAGGGTAGTTGATGAGTGGAACAGTCTACCTAGTAGAGTTATTGAAGCTAAAACCTTGGGTAGCTTCAAATTTAGATTGGATAAATACATGAGCGAGAGGTTGGATTTAAGTTAAAATTGTTATCAAAGCTTATTGCTCGGGTGGCACTGGAAATGGGTGGGGCAAAATTTTTTTTGTTAGTGTGTTGGATTTGACATGGACCTGTCAAGTATAGGCCAATAGGCCTGCTGCAGTGTTCCTTCTTTCTTACGTTCGTTGCTTTTGTTCCTCTTCTTTGTTCTGTATATATATATATATATATATATATATATATATATATATATATATATATATGCAAAGATCACAGTAATCAGTGATATCAAAATAAACACTATAAAGAATTAGTGACTACTCATATCAAGTGAGTATAGAAACGCTGGAATCTATTTTTCATAGTGTTTTAGCATATATATATATATATATATATATATATATTGCTATGAGCGATGGGTAACCTACGCGGACAGTGTTTTGTAAATGTTACCTGCTGCTGCTGCTGCTGCTGCTGCTGCTGCTGCTGTCAAAGTTACACATGTAGTGTAGTGTGTCTTCTATAACATCGTTACAACATTGACTGTTTTCCACCTGTTCGGTTAGCGACCACCAACAGCCTGAATGGTCACATGCCGCTCACCATTATTGGATGGAGGATTAAGCCTCTCTACCACTCCCATACTACCCCTTACACCTCTCTCATTACCCTTTACACCTCTACTATCTCTCCCCTTCTAGATCCCTTCTCACCCCTTCCCTTTATCCTTTTTTCTCATCCCCTCCTTACGTCCCCCAGGAATAATACCCCACTTAAACCCCAGCAGACATTGGCTTGGCCCGCGGTCAAAAATTACGGTAACTTGCAAACCGGCCCAGCAAAGCCAACTTTCCCGTTCAGTGGTGACGGTTCCCGCATTAAAGCAATCATTCCCCTCCAAGGAGCGTTCTTGGCCACATCTGTGAGTTCTGACACAACCCTCGGTGTCCTAGTCAGGGGTGTGAACTCATAGCAAGTAAGTCCTAACAGGCCAGTGCGTTAACCACTCTGTGATTTGTTTAAAATCGTGTTAGTACGATTTCCTGAGTCATGATGACAGCTTTGAGGGGACTTGAGCTAGAGTACACCACAACCACGATGGTGCGGGATTCACCTGTAAAAACCTGCGTTTGTGGTCACAGTGGTGGCCCATGCTAACTTCCCTGTGGTGTGTAGAAATATACCTAGTTGGATGAATCTTATTGGAGCCACTTGGCCCAGTGGTTAACGCACTGGCCTGTGAGTTTCAGGACTCACTTGCCAGTGGTTCAAACCTCACCCGTTCCCTGATTTCTTTTTTTTTTTTTTTTTTACTCTCTGTGGGCCGTAAATGATCTCTGTATATGTTCCAGTCGCCGTCATCTGTTCCCTGCCTAAAAGAAGCTGTCAATAATGAACAATATTCTAAGACAGAAAGCAAAAGTGAGTTGAACAGTGTCACCATCGGGTCTATTTCCCGGGTTCTGAAAGTTCTCCTTATCAGCCACGTGGTTTTCCTGGCTGTCTTGATACTCTCCTTGTTATATTCTTTCAAAGACAGGTCAGCTGACATTATCGCTCACACACATCTCTCATGCTCCTGTCATTCTGTCTGGTGGTCCTGGGTTTTATGTCGTGTCTCTCTCGTGAGATCTTCATTCTTTCCATATTTAAGTAGCTAGAACTTGTCAGTACTGAACGTCAAGTTGTTCTTCGCTACCCATTGCAAGACTTTGTTTGTTGCAATTTTTTCGTATTCCTTTGCCGAGGTGATTTTCATGCTCATTTTGATGTCAACGGAAAATAATGATAACTGTGGCGAGTGTTTTTATCTGGTTTTGGAAAGTTTTCATTTAGCAAAATTAGATAGATCAGCAGTGTACTTCTATACTACTGTAAACAATAGTTACACTGGGAAGAAAATCTAGCTCTTATAATAATACCGAATAGTTGATAAATAAGACACATGTGCAATACTGTTATCTCTATTTCCGAAACTTTTCGCCTACACAGTAAAGCCTTCAGTCGAATACAGAGTGACTGAATATGGAGACAGCAGAAGCAGTGGAGAAGTAAAAGATGATGTGATTAGTCCATCAACCATCAATCCATCACACAGGATGGATGACAGTGTTAAAATGTGTCAGTCTGAGCTGGGAGACTTCAGTAGGGCAGTGAGGAGGATATCGTCAAGTATTCCATTAAAGGTTCGGCAGCTAAGGAAGTCGGGAAGAGAGATGCGGAATAGGAAGGGAATGGAAAGGGAAGGGATAGAGAGAATAGAGAGGGTAGGGAGAGGATGGTGGGTGACACCAATAACACCCTAATTTCACTAATTACCCACTTCTATTAATGAGATCTCAACCTCCTTCCTACACCCCACCCGTAATACAGCCATACGTATATGTATGTATGTATGTATGTATATATGTATGTATGTATGTATGTATGTATGTATGTATGTATGTATGTATGTATGTATGTATGTATGTATGTATGTATGTATGTACGTATGTATGTATATATACAATCATTATCAGGTTAGTAAACATGAAATATCAATGTAAGACAAAAATTGGGTGGAGAGAAAATGAAATACTTGCTGAAGGACATGTTAACAAGAACATATTAAGGCATGCCGAATAACGACTTCAAAAATGCATGTTCACTACACAGAAACACCGAGGAGCACCTTATGTAGTTCCCAGAGGCAAGACTTATCATCAAAGTCACCTTCGCAGCAGATTTTCTTTAGAATCAGCAAGACGAGCCACAACCAATAACATTAATGAAGACTCGGGATCATTCACGGTCTTCGAATATTAGTGAGGATTATTCTCCCAATACCTGATACTGTGAGCACCTACCCTCACTTACCCAGCTGGCTATGACCTCATTCTTCCACCTCACTTAAATCAGAGCTGTATGTGTTGGCCTCCAGTGAGACCCCCTCATCTGCTGAAGAGGGAACGAGTTGGAGGTCGAAATACACAGACACCATTAAATTCATCTTGTGTTTCCTGTTGTCTCTATGTGGGTTTTCACGTTATAAACAGATATATGCATACTCATGTACACACACACACACTAAGGAAGCACGTGAGGATGGGGGTGTGACAGAACATAAAGATGAAGGCAGTGCAAAGCAGGTATAGACGACCCACAATATTAGTGTTGGCGTGGAGTTGCAAAGGTGTTTGTCAACACAACATGACACGTGAGAGGTAGCGAAACACCTCCCTCCAGCACCACACCTACACACGCGCGCGCGCAGTCTTAAGACACACCATAAATAAAATATAAATTTTAACTACATTTCCATATATATATATATATATATATATATATATATATATATATATATATATATATATATATATATATATATATATATGTATATGTATATATATATATATATATATATATATATATATATATATATATATATATATATATATATATATATATATATATATATATCAATAATATATATATATATATATATACTATATATGTATATATAAAATATTGCAGTATGAAAAGGCACGTCACCAGACACGCAACAGACTAAGCACTGAGACATCCGCTGAGCAACTTAAACGTAAAAGCAATAAACAAGATGAAAAACAAAACGCAAGAAGACACAAGAATTTTTATGGATGAGTCTCGACCTGGTTACACAAGGAGTCGCTGGTGCCCAGCTAAATACTTACTTTTCTAACTAAAGTAACTGAAGCAGTTACTGACTTCAGTAAATGAACTGATAAACTTCCACACAGGAGACTGATAGAGTGGCTGCATGTTACTGAAGAAGGATCAACGAAAGGGGATAAGTAACTTGGAGCGAAAACTGAAACCAAGGCGAAGGAGATCTGAATATTTTGGACTCGTCAGAGACACTCTTCAGCAGGTTAACTTGTGAGAGTCTTCCAGGGAGAAATATACACACCTCTTTCAAAGCAATTTTTCTCACTCTTATTACCAAGAACTTTTCTCTTGATCGAGTCATAGCTGACAGATGGATAAAAGAATGTTTAAACAGAGGGAGATAAGGCCTCGTTTAGTAGTAGTAGTAGTAGTGGTGGTAGTAGTAATAATAGTAGTAGTAATAGTAGTGGGTGGTAGTAGTAATAGCAGTAGCAGTACCACTATTCATCAACAACTACTACTATTGTACTACCGCCACTACCTTCAGAAAGGCACTGCCTTCTCAACACATTACCTTATTTCCTTTACATACCTTGTGTGTCCCTTCATTGTCCCTAGAGACTTTATGGTAGAACCTCGAGTCTTTACAGTGGTCTCTAGAGTCTTTAGAGTGGTCCCTAGAGTCTTTACAGTGATCTCTAGAGTCCTTACAGTCGTCCATAGATTCTTTACTTTAGATCCTCGAATCTTTACAGTGGCCCCTAGATCTTTAGAGTAGACCCTAGAGTCTTTACAGTAGTCCATAGAGTCCTTACAGTGGTCACTGGAATCCTTACAGTGGTCCCTAGAGTCCACACAGTGGTCCCTAGAATCCATACAACGGTCCTAGAGTCCACATAGTAGTCCTAAAGTCATCACAGTGGCGCCTAGAGTCTTCACAAAGGCCCTCTAAAATCCTTACAATCCCCTTAGAGTGCTTACAGTCCCCCCTAGAGTCCTTACTTTTCCCCTAGAATCCTTACAGTGCCCCTTAAGTCCACACAGCGACCGCAGATGCTTCAGTGACCGTGGAGGGAGACGAACGAATAAGAAGAGGAGGGTGAAGAGAGGAGGCAGAAAAACATGAGACTAAATAAGTGGTGGAAAAGAAGAAGACGAAGAGGAGAGAATCTTTTTAAATCTAGAGCTTGAAGACCACTCAGGTTAGGTAAGATTTGTCAGAAAATGGGACAAGTGTTTCCTGACGGGGGTCTCATTCACGTGATGACCCGCAGCTGGAGTTTTTGGTCATCTGAAAGAGGCCTTCCGCTGGCTTATCAATCCACCCTTTAAAACTTATAGTTGGGAGACCAATGATCCTCTTCTCACAAGAGCACAAGTTGGTCAAGGCTCCTAGATCTTTCATAACAACACGTCACAGGCGATGTACCTGAGACGCCATCACCTGTACTCCTTTACCCTACCAAGACCAGTGACCAGGCTACCACCACCAGTGACCAGGCTACCACCACCAGTGACCAGGCTACCACCACCAGTGACCAGGTTACCACCACCAGTGACCAGGCTACTACTACCAGTGACCAGATTACCACCAGCAGTGACCAGGCTACCACCACCAGTGACCAGGCTACCACCACCAGTGACCAGGCTACCACCACCAGTGACCAGGCTACCACCACCAGTGACCAGGCTACCACCACCAGTGACCAGATTACCACCACCAGTGACCAAACTACCACCACTAGTGACCAGATTACCATCACCAGTTACACAGGAACACGTATCAACAACATTAATATTAGTATTAACATTCTCATCAATATCAGTATCATCAAAGAGAGATTTTGAGAGCTAAACAACAAAATTAATAATAGCTCGGTAGTAGACAGTGAAGTAACACAGACAATAGAGGAAATAAAAGAGAGGAAGCATGGTCCAACAAAAAGCGACAGTAACAACAGCAGGAACACCTTGAACAACAGCAACTGTGCTAGAAACATCAGTAGCAATTCCAACCGCAGCAGCGGTGAGGCTGTGGCAAAGGTAAACAACAACATAAGCAGAATCCTCCACCTGTGTAAGAACTGGAACAATAAAAACAACAAAGACACTAACAGCGGTAACAGCAACAAGATGAGCTCCGACAGCAAAAACGGAAGCATCAACACAGCCTGCTTGATCAGGCCCTGATCCACCGGGAGGCCTGGTCAAGGTCTGGGCCGCGGGGGCGCTGATCTGCGAAGCAACCTCCAGGCTTCAGGCTACTCCCAGGCATTACCAGTAAACCTACCTATCTACTTGCGCATAACCTCGCAACACTAGTACAAAACAAGAAAAAACTTAAAGCACTCAATATAAAGTAAGTTTAATATGAGAAACCTGGGAGTGGTAATGTCAGCTCTCACGTTCAAGGAACACAACAGTGTTGTTATTGCAATTGCAAGGAAAATAATAGGTTGGATAACTAGAACTTTCAAAATAAGAAGTGCCAAGCCAATGATGGCACTCTCCAGGTCACTCGTTCTCTCTAGGTTGAAATACTGATGTGTATTAACGGCCTCCCTTCAAGGCAGGGAAAATCGCAGAGCTGGAAAATGTACAGAGAACCTTCACATTTCGTATAAACTCAGTCAAGCACCTAAATTACTAGAGAGCCTGAATTCCTCCGAACTGTACTCCTAAGAACGTAGGCGAGAGTGATATATAATAATCTACACCTGAAAGATTCTTGAAGGATTAGTTCCAAACCTTCACTACCTACGAACATAAGAGGCTTGGCAGACGGTGCAAGATACACACGGTGAAAAATCAGTGGAGCGATGAGTACAATGAGAGAATTCATTAAGTGTAAAGGGACTAAGACTCTTCAACTCCCTTCATGCAAAAGGCGGATTATCAACAAACCCCTGGCTGTCTTTAAGAGGGAACTCGACAATATCTGTAAATCAGTTCCTGATCAGCCAGTTGTGGTGCATACGTGTGGCTAATGGCGGCGGGTACCAATAGCCTGATCGATCAGGCCAGCAACCAGAATGCCAAATCTGGGACCGGGAGCGGTGAGCACTAAAAGCGACTACATATAACTATCACCAATGCTCACCACCAGTGATGATAACAATGCTCAGGAAGTCCCTCCCCCATTCCACTACTACTACTACTACCACCACTACTACCACTACCCTAGTCCTTTTGTTTCCAATAAGATGGAGGTGAATGGTCGATATTTTTTCTTCCTGAGCCTCCAGATGGCCAGAGTCAGTATCTCATCGTTAAGAAGGCCACCCCATTTTTTTTTCTCTTGTGATGATCATGGCTGCTTTCCATGTTAGGAATATCTGGCGCCGCGTCTGGTGGGCGGGGAGGGGCGGGGTTGTTAGGTTTAAAACATACATACACTACACAAGGTTTATTAAGTCAAGTGTACTTTTAATAACTAATACAGGAAATAAAGTTAACACTGTATTACACTGCCGCTCTCAGTGATTATACATTAGATATACATAATCTTCGGTATATATTTATGAAGTGTCGAGAAGGTGGATGGAGATATGGGATTATTTTTTGCGTAAGCTAGGCCTAGCAAGGGCGCACCTGTCCTCTCCTTTACAAGGGCAGGAATTGGTTTTACGAGCCAATCCTGGGCAGACAGAGTGACAGGTGGGCGTATCTCTATAATCTCTGTGAACCAGTTTGGTTCTTTTTATGCAAGACGGTAGATGCGGTGTTGCTACACCTCGAGTAATGACTTAATGTCGCACCTGGGATTCCTGGGGTCAAGAGGACTGTCAGGGAGGCGTGATAATCACTCCCTGGCGGTGGGAGGAGCAAGGGAGAGCAGGGAGGTATGTGGGCCAGGGCTGCCTCTCAACACTACTTACAAGCAACCACTCATATGGAATATTAAATTTCAAACAGGTATGAGTGAGAACTCTGAATAGAGAGGTAGAGAAACCATAATGGTTGAGAGAGAGCGAGAGAGAAAAAAACAGACAGACAGAAACAGACAGACAGAGACTCATACAGACAGACATACTCATACATACAAACAGTCATACATACGGCCATATAGACAGACAGACAACATAATACCTTGTGGTCAGTATTAAGACTGGATATCAAGGTTCACGATACCGACAAAATTCAATAACTACGACATATTTATTGGAAGGTTTCGCTCCTAGGACCAAGTTACATTATGAGTGACCATGGTCTCAGGAGCAAAATATTCAAACAAAAAATAATCCCAGTGATTACATTTGTATCTTTCTCCACTATCAAGATTACAGAACACTGAGAAACATCAACCTGCTATCTAGTCGTTGCTATTGGCCGACACAGTTGATATCAGGATATTAAAAAAAAAACAGGAAAAAGAGAAAGGTTCTCTCCCCATCCTTCACGCCTATAATGAAACAATGCGTGTGGTGCCACTTTTATTACACTCAATAAAGAGAGACCGCTCACAGAAAAACCCTTATTGTAAAAAAAGGCTTTCAATGAATGTGCTTAATGAAGATTCTATTCTATTTGAGAGAAGCGCTAAACCAAAGGGTTCACACAGTGTTTGGGGAACGGGAGATAATCTGGTTTAATCCAAGGAAGGGGAAGGTAGCGCCATTTCCCCCTAGAACGATAAATTGCTAAACCCATAGGGTGGGTATACAGCTTTTGACATATGGGAAGTTTGATCCCAGGAAGGGGAGGTGGGTAGCTCCAATGCCTTCGATAAAGAGCCTTTCAGTGTTCTCAGCATCTTGTGAGTACGAAATGTGACTTCGTAAATGGTCCAAGTCAGACCGAAACGTCGTGGTAAGCTCCCCACTTCTATGTGCAGGGTATTCGTGTATTGTTCCAGTCACGGTATTGTTCCTTTTTGTTGTTGTTCTTCAGTGTGAAGTGGACCGAGATGAAGCGGGAACAGACGGTGGGTTCTGCTGTGGCAACCAGAGATCAGCTGGAGGTCATACCAGCACAACCAAATATGTGACGCTGGTCCCACCACCATTATGCCAACCCTCTACCTCCCCCCCCTCCCCCAGCACGACCCTCATAGCAACAGTTGTGCCACCCCGACAGGCCTCTGGCTCCACCACTGAAGCATTGTACACAGTGCACAGGTGTATAGTGGCAGCACAGATGTAAAGACCTCACAGGTGTGCAGCATCACACTTGTACACAGTAAACACGCACAATCGAGGAGCGTCTACACGCGTTACCCGGGAGAGAAAGTCGTCAGCAAACCCTCAAGCCTGCCTGGTGGGTTGCTGCGATGGCAGCTGCAAGAACAGCAGCGGCAGCAGTAACAGCAGCAGGAACAGGAGCAGCAGCAGTAACAGTAACAGGAATAGGAACAGCAGTAGTCGCCGCTGCCGCCGCTGCTACTCCTGCTGCAGTTGAAGATACATACAGTCTGAGACGACGACAGTAAACATACATGAGCAGAAAGAAGAAGCAGACACCCGACTCTTACCCTCCTGGATTATCTTATATAATAAGATAGCAGCTCACTGCTGTTGCATCCATTTTTTTTTTTTTGCTAAATAAAAACAACTCTGTCCACCCTGGAATAATGCTTAATCACCTACATCACAGATAACACAAATTGGAGATAAAACTAGACGTGTTGGTCCGTCCAGGGCCAAGTGACTTGTTAATCTTCCAGGATGGGCCGAACGTCGTCCAAATTCATCTACAACTTATGAGTAATTATGAATTGTTCAGTGACTTGCCTAGCACGGGTCAGTAGACCTACTGCAGTGCTCCTTCACTCATGTTCTCATGCCTCATCTCCTCTTCTCCCCATAACTCCATGAGGATGTAAACCTGGAGTGGGTTGTTACGAATTAGGGAAAGAGGTGTAGGGGTGAGGTGGGGTTGTTTCATAAGCGACTACACCCAGGAGAGGCCTGGGTGTGGTGGCTTGGTTGTGGACGTGGTGGTTATGGACGCTTTGAGGAATTAGACATGTTCAGCACCAATGTATCTTGATTTAATAACGTTTCGCCATACAGTGGCTTTATCAATTCAATACAGAGATGATATGCGAAGACGGTAGAAAATGAGGTTATCAGTCCCTCAGCCTTGCGGAACTATGTATAGAAGACAAGAAGATGAGGTTATCAGTCCCTCAGCCTTGCAGAACTATCCCCAGAAGACAGAAGAAGATGAGGTTATCAGTCCCTCTAATTCCTCATCTCGGTATTGTATACCATTACTGTAATGGAAGTTTTGACGTGGTGGTTAACGTGTGGTCCTTTCTTCCTCTTCCCTTTTCTCTCCAACCCACAAACTTTTGTCATTGACTATACTGCCGCTTATAAATACTTGTAATTGAAATGAATTTAACTTAGCGTGGAGATTCCTGATATTTAGCGAGGTTCCGAGGTGATGACCTTGCAAACGATCGAGGCAGACGGTGTGTGTGACCTCTGAACACCCCTGACATTTGGCACATATATGGAAATTAAAGACAAAATACAAACACTACGGCATTTTATACAGTCTTGGTCACACCATATTTAGAGTGACCAAGGTCCCAAGATCGAAACGTTTCCAATAAAAATGTCGTAGATTTTGCATTTTGTCTATTTTCCAACTGCCTGTGGGCATCATGTACCACGTTTCCCACATGGCAGCTATGTTAGACTTCCCCATTCAAGTATCAATTACTGCCTACACCATCACCTGAATCCCCCGCTCAACTATCAACTACTAGTGACTGTCATTGTCACCTGAGTGCACAAAGTCGAGAGCACATGAAGAACGACTGCTGACATAGATATAGTGCAATATACCATACAAGAGCAAGTCTTCTGTAAACACCTTTTGTCCTAAGTAATTGCCCTGTTGAAGTTGGGGAGCACGGCAAGAAGAAGAAGAAGAAGAAGAAGAAGAAGAAGAAGAAGAAGAAGAAGAAGAAGAAGAAGAAGAAGAAGAAGAAGAAGAAGAAGAAGAAGAAGAAGAAGAAGGAGGAGGAGGAGGAGGAGGAGGAGGAGGAGGAGGAGGAGGAGGTGGAGGAGGAGGGGGAAGTAGTAAGGAAAAAGAGGTGAGAAGGGAAGGTACAAGGGGAACTGATGTGGGTAATGTTGGGTCGTAGTAGGTAAGGGAAGAGCTGGGTCTGGAAGTAGGGTTTGCAGGGTGTGAAACGTGAAGCGATGTTAAATATCCCTTGGCTCTGGAAAAGACATACGAATGCGGTGAAATGAGGTCCTTTTTTGACAACGTTTCGCCCACGTAGTGGGCTGTCGAAATTTTTGAAAATAAAGGATCTCATTACACTGCTTGTGTTTACATCGTGTCGGTATTTTATACTATTTCTCTCTGTCCCCTCTGGCTCTGTCTGTCCCCTCTGGCTCTGTAACAGAATGTCCAATATTTGGACTACAGCTGCTTCTTAAGCGCAGTACAATCAGTCACATCTTTACGTGGGTGTGTTTTTAGCCGTGTAGTACACAAGCATTATTAATGTCATGTGTGCGTCAGGCATATTTATGTTCCTGTATCCTTATGCTAATGTCCTGTGATGTTTACGCCTGGCAAAGGTGTAGACGCTCACAGTGATATATTATTGCAAGCAAGTTAAACGTTATTAGTGGTTAATTGAAGATCTGAGCGAGTATCTCACAGTCTTTCGACTCCTCCGTATAGTATTCTTTCTGCTAATACCCCCCTTGTGTCTCAATGTCTCGACGAGGCCTGGTCATGGATCGGGTCGCGGGGGCGTTGACCCTCTCGAAACACCGTTCAGATATATCAGAAATCTTTTTAACTCATTAGTCATTTCACTTTTTATCAATTTCAACTAGTTTGTCTTTCTTTCTATCTCTAACACTGGCCCATGCTCACGTGTAAAAAAAATTCTACTGTGTTTAATGCAGACTTTCTCTTCGTTTCTTGTAAGTCTTCCGTCGTCGTGACTTACAGTATTTTCCACCATATAAGGCGCGCCTTTTTTCCCCACAAAAGTCTTGGAAAGTCACCCTGCACCTTATATGCTAAAAGTCAGGGTCAATGGTAGGCTTTCGCTTACGCTTTAGCGTAAAGTAAGAGGGTAATTAACCCTTGAATATGATTACTGATTTACCGCCATGACACTTCTCTCGTGCGCCTTATATACCGGAACACACGATAAGTTCAATACCTACTATAATCTGAGAAATCATGTACTCAAGGGGAGTCATGTCTTCCAGTCTCCAGTTGTGCTCAGAGGTGTTAGCCTTTCTCTGCCTTATATTATGCTGCTGCTTCATCTCTCCCTCATCATAGTCTCTCCTTTCTGTTTGTGATCTACGGTCGGTAGAAAAATTACATCTGTAATCACTTTAATTAACTTTGCACACGTAACTGCGATGAGTTCTGGGATTTTTTGTGTGTGTTCACCGAGTTGTATTTGTGTAGGTCGGTCTCAGCTTGCCTGTGCGTGAAGACAGACGGAACAATATACCTACACGATTGAAAAAGATATGCAAATGCAGTATATAATGAGATCCTTAATTGACAACGTTTCGCCAACACAGTGGAGTTTGTCAAGAGAGAGTGAGTGTACTCACCTAATTGTGGTTGCAGGGGTCGAGACTCAGCTCCTGGCCCCGCCTCTTCACTGATCGCTACTGGGTCCTCTCTCTCCCTGCTCCATGAGCTTTATCATACCTTATCTTAAAGCTATGTATGGTTCCTGCCTCCACTACATCACTTGCTAGACTATTCCACTTCCTGACTACCTGTGTGTGTGTGTACAAGCTTGTCTGCTTGTCTCACCAGGTATCCGTGTCTGGGAGAGCTTCAAGGCCAAGCTTCCTTCACGTGCAAGTCATGTAGCCCCGCGATCCTTGTGTGACTGTGTCTGCAGTACTCACTCATCCCCAACCACTCCACAACAGCCAGCCAGCCAGCCCCTCAACCAGTCAGTCAGCCAGCCAGCCAGCCAGCCAGCCCGTCAACCAGTCAGTCAGCCGGCCACTCATCCAGCCAGCCCGCCAGCCAGTCAGCCAGCCAGCCAGCCCGTCAACCAGTCAGTCAGCCGGCCACTCAGCCAGCCAGCCAGCCAGTCAGCCAGCCAGCCCGTCAACCAGTCAGTCAGCCAGCCAGCCTGCCAACCAGTCAGCCAGCCAGCCAGCCCTGTCAACCAGCCAGCCAGCCAGCCAGCCCGTCAACCAGTCAGTCAGTCAGCCAGCCCGTCAACCAGTCAGTCAGCCAGCCAGCCCGTCAACCAGTCAGTTAGACAGCCAGTCAGCCAGCCCGTCAACCAGTCAGTCAGCCAGCCAACCAGCCAGCCAGCCCGTCAACCAGTCAGTCAGCCAGCCAGCCCGTCAACCAGTCTGTTAGACAGCCAGCCCGTCAACCAGTCAGTCAGCCAGCCAGCCCGTCAACCAGTCAGTCAGCCAGCCAGCCCGTCATCCAGTCTGTTAGACAGCCAGCCAGTCAACCAGACATTTAGTCAACGAGTCAATCAGCCAGTTAGCCCACAACCAGCCAGTTAATCAGCAAGTCAATACGTATCTAGGCCCACACTTATGCTACGTTTACCAGCTTACACTAAGGTCCTCTATGTGACTGTGTAATAACGTACATGTTACTACCCTGCCCTTCCTTGGATCAAACCTGATCACTTCATATTTCTTAGGTGCTAGCCTTACTGGCGTGGGACTGACCCATGAAACATTTTAGTGAATCTCAATTTGCAGCTGTTCTTATGGATGAGTGAGATGCTTCCTGAACATGAATAAAAGCATCAGTGAACGTGAATGAGGGGATCTTGAATGCAAATGAGGGGATAAATGAATGTTAATGAAAGATCCCTGAATGTTAATGAGGGATTCCACAATGTGAATGAGGGTATCCCTGAATATATATATATATATATATATATATATATATATATATATATATATATATATATATATATATATATATATATATATATATATATATATATATATATATATATATATATATGTCGTGCCGATTAGGTAAAACTTGCGATTTTGGCTTAAATAGCAACGCTCTTCTTGCCATATAAGACAAGTGAAAATTTGTGTATGAAATAATTTCGCCAAAATCATTCTGAACATAACGAAAAAAATATATTTCATTGTGTTTGTTTATTATTAAATTAATGTTAACGTATCTAAAATATATTTAGTTGGGTTAGGCTAAATTAAATTGCGCTTGTTATAATAAGGTTAGGTAGGTTTTCAAAGTTTCTCTTGGTACAAAATTATAAATTCTTACATTAACATAAATAAAAAAAATATATCTTCAAACGTATAAGAGAAAATTTTAGAAAGGACTTAATTTTAGATGAGTTCTTGCTAATTGACCAGTTTTACCTAATCGGCACGACATATATACATACATACACATGATATTTTTTGGTGTTTATCAGCCTTGCAGCAAACCTTTGAACTTTCTCACGTCTCACTCTCGTCTGCTTAGCGAGGTGACGTCACAAGCGCGTGTACAGTGTTCAACATGATGTGTACAGTGTTCTTAGTAACTCCTTGTTCATATGTGTGAAGGCTAGACTCATATTTGTTAGCTTTTTGTGTGTACACACCTAATACATCTAACTGTGGTTGCAGAAGTCGAGTCTCAGCTCCTGGCCCTGCTTCTGTACTGGCCACTATTTGGTTCACTCTCATGTCTGTGTGAGCCCTATCGTACCTATTCTTAAAATTATGTTTGGATCCCACTCTATCGCTTCGCTGTCTAGGTTATCTGTAGGTGACCATTCTAAAGCTAAAAAAGTATTTTCTAACATCCCTGTTTTTAACTTCCAACTGTTCCATCTTGTGCTTGCTACCAGCCTCTCAAACAGAATCTCCCTGTCTGCCCTGGAAATTCCTCTCAGTATTTTGTATGTCGTAATCATGTCACCTCTGGCCCTCTGATGTCGTCAGGTTTAGCTCCTATAGCCTCTCCTTATAGCTTATGTCCCTCAGCTCTGGGACTAGTTTTGTTGCAAACCTTTGTAACTTTTACAGCTTCTTTACATGCCTTATCAGATGTGGGTTCCGTACTGGCGCTGCATACTCAAAGATGGGCTTGACATATGTCGTGTATAACGTCGTGAGTGCCTCCCTGAGGTGTGTGTGTGTCTTAGTTAGTTACCATTTTGTCCTATGCACATGTCGATTAGACACTAGGCCTGTTGTGTGTGTGTGTGTAAGGAAACACTTCGAAATGTTTCCACCCCGCCGGGAATTGAACCCGGGCCCTCCGTGCGTGAAGCGAGAGCTTTAGCCACCGGGACGTGTACTCACCTATTTGTGGTTGCAGGGGTCGATTCATAGCTCCTGGCCCCGCCTCTTCACTGATTGCTACTAGGTCCTCTCTCTCCCTGCTCCATGAGCTTTATCAAACCTCGTCTTAAAACTATGTATGGTTCCTGCCTCCACTACGTCGCTTTCTAGGCTATTCCACTTCCTGACAACTCTATGACTGAAGAAATACTTCCTAACATCCCTTTGACTCATAGGAGTCTTCAACTTCCAATTGTGACCCCTTGTTTCTGTGTCCCCTCTCTGGAACATCTTGTTTCTGTCCACCTTATCTATTCCTCGCAGTATTTTATATGTCGTTATCATGTCTCCCCTAACCCTCCTGTCCTCTAATGTCGTCAGGCCGATTTCCCTTAACCTTTCTTCGTAGGACAATCCCCTTAGCTCTGGGACTAGTCTTGTTGCAAACCTTTGCACTTTCTCTAATTTCTTGACGTGCTTGAACAGGTGTGGGTTCCAAACTGGTGCTGCATACTCCAGTATGGGCCTGACGTATATGGTGTACAGAGTCTTGAATGATTCCTTAGTGAGGTATTGGAACGCTATTCTTAGGTTTGCCAGCCGCCCGTATGCTGCAGCAGTTATCTGATTGATGTGTGCCTCAGGAGATGTGCTCGGTATTATACTCACCCCAATATCTTTTTCCTTGAGTGAGGTTTGCAGTCTTTGGCCACCTAGACTATACTCTGTCTGCGGTCTTCTTTGCCCTTCCCCGATATTCATGACTTTACATTTGGCAGGGTTAAATTCAAGGAGCCAGTTACTGGACCAGGCTTGTAGCCTGTCCAGGTCTCTTTGTAGTCCTGCCTGATCCTCGACTGATTTAATTCTTCTCATTAACTTCACACACACGTGTGTGTGTGTGTGTGTGTACAACCTTTAACAACATATTAAGGATGAGCTTCCCTTGTTTTGTTGTTCCTTCACATCATTTATCAAGTGTTCGTTCTGTGTTATAATTTTTCTTCGTATTCATGTATACATTATGTGGTTTATGTATACACTGTGGATCATGTATACACTGTGTGGTTCATGTATACTGTGGATCATGTATACACTGTGTGGATCATGTATACACTGTGTGGTTCATGTATACACTGTGGATCATGTATACACTGTGTGGTTCATGTATACACTGTGGTTTATGTATACACTGTGGATCATGTATACACTGTGTGGTTCATGTATACTGTGGATCATGTATACACTGTGTGGATCATGTATACACTGTGTGGTTCATGTATACACTGTGGATCATGTATACACTGTGTGGTTCATGTATACACTGTGTGGATCATGTATACACTGTGTGGGTTATGTATACCCTGTGGCTCATGTATACACAGTGAGGTTCCTGGGTTCATGCATACATAATGTTGTTCATGTATATAGTGTGGTTCATGTATACATAATGTGGTTCATGTATACACAGTGATTCATGGATACAGTGTAGTTCATGGGTTCATGTATACAGAATGTGAGTCATGTATACACAGTGTGGTTCGTGGGTTCATGTATACAGAATGTGGTTCTTGTATACACAGTGGTTCATGTATACAGAATGTGGTATACGTATACACAGTGTGCTGACTTGTATATTCACTGATTTTTTTAATTTACTAGGTAGACATACCTAATATTCTCTGTCTGTCTGTCTATCTGTCTCTCTCTCTGTCTATCTTTGTCTCTCTCTCTCTCTCTCGCTGTCTATCTATCTATCTATCTCTACACAGGTAGTGGTAGTTATATTGGTGGTGGTGACTTTGTTCCCTCCCCTCTCTTACCTCCCCCCCAGCATCATCCTCCCCACCTTCCTGTTTTCCAACACCACCGCCCCTCCTCTCCCAGTCTCCTCCCCACTTCTCCCCTTCCCTCCCCTCCCAACGCGGGTGGGGGGGACAGGTCTCACATCCGCCTCTCGTTATTTGTGTACATCCAATGATTTTTTTCAAGTCACAATTTTTTCCGGGTTCTTGATCCTTTTGGATGAATTAGAATATTTTGTATTTTGCTCTTGTCTATATACTGGCGAAGCTCTTCAACGTAAGTGAAAAAGAAGAAGAAGAAGAAAGTAGCAGCAGCAGACGAAGAAGAAGAAAAAGAAGAATTTATTCGAATTATTAATTCCGGAGTATTAATAATCCAGGATAACCCAAGAAAGGTAAGCAGTGACTTATTTCCACATGTGTCATACATCCTCTCCTGAGTGCCAGGTCTTTGCCCCGGGTAGTCATAGCACCGACACTCCTTGGTATTTTGAGTCTCTCTGTGTCCTGCTCCTGGACCTTCCCAGGCGACTTCCAGTACCGCGTCCACCACTAAACACTTACCAAATGTACCCACCGATGTGCCACTGATGATCCAGTCGACGGTCCAGTACCCTGAGTGTTGTGGACCATACTTCACTAATCTGTGTACACAAACACATCTGTTAAGACAACAGAAGCAGCAGCAGTAGACGTCTACCTGGAGGTCGTTCCGGTGGTCAATCTTCCCCCGGTCCAGCACTTGACCAGGTCTCGCGGTGGATCAGGGCCTGATCAACCAGGCTGTTACTGCTGGTCACACGTAATCCGACGTACGAACCACAGCCCGGCTGATCGCGTACTGACTTTAGGTATCTGTCCAGCAGCAGAAGACACAGCAGCACAAGACGCAGCAGCACAAGGCGCAGCAGCACAAGACGCAGCAGAAGCAAAACCCGTGCAGCAGACATATCTGCTGCACAAGTATATGACGCATATGAACGTCGTGTATAATAAATGACATTATAATCGCTTTATATCACGAAGAATAAGAAATTTATTATAATTTTTTTTAACACTGTGACCCAGTCAAGGAAAAACATTCACCATCACTCATTCAATAGCTGATCTTTCCGGAAGGTCGCGTGCATCACCATTCAAATGACCCCTCATTATGGCCATCATTATTACCGTCAGTATTATTATTACCATCATTATTATCTCATCATTAACACTGCTTTCAGAAGTAAAAACATACCGTGTTTGGCAGGTATAAACCCCAACGACAGACAGACAGACAGACAGACTGACAGACAGACAGACAGACTGACAGACAGAGAAGGGAGGGTAGGGGGGGAGGTACGATAAAGTTCTTGGAGCAGGGAGAGGATGAACCTAGTAGCAATCAGCAAAGAGGTGGGGCCAGGAGCTATGAATCGACCCCTGCAACCACAAATAGGTGAGTACACACACACACACACGACCCTTGATCTCCTTACCGCAGAAATCCGCGCAAATCTTCCTCTAATTTGCCTGGCTGTGTGTTTCGTAAACATACAAGCGCTCACACTAGCTGTTTATCGTGTGCTTTTTTTCCATGCCTCGCACAACATTTCGTGGAATGATTGTCCCCGGTGACTGCTGGAAGCTCTGTGGGAGGCTGGTAATCAGGATTTACAACACCGGGGGATTAATTGTCACATTTTGTAACGATATTCTGAAATCAAGAATTTGCAGGTATATACACGGGGATATATATATGTATGTCCCAGTGTGTATAAGCTGAGAAATGTGAGTATATTCACTGAGAGGACTGCATGTCCTCCTGTATATGTCTCATGTATAAACATTAGGTCTATACGTTTCAATGTATATATAATAACAAATGTCCTCTCAATGAATATACACTAGGAGGTCTGTATGCCTCAGCGTATATACACTGAGAGGTCTGTGCCTCATGGCACAATGAGAGGTATATCTCAGTGTATATACACTTACAGGTGTGTATGTCTGTGTATATACAATGACAAGTGTCTCGAGCCATATACACCGAGAAATCTCAGTGCATATACATAAGAGGTGTGTATGTCCATTGAAAAGTGTGTATGTGTCAGTGTATATACAATGGGATGTGTGTGTCTTTGTGAATATACACCCCCCTGACCAACCCTTCTCCCGCCCCCACATCACAAACACCCCCTAACCACACTCTACACCCGACCCACAACACGCCCACCCCCAGACTCGCATCACGCCCATCCCCCGACGCACCACACTGTGTATTTCACACATCTGATGACATTTGCAGGCGCGTGCCCCCCCTCCCCCCGCCATCCCCTGGGCTACTCTTTTTTAAACCCCGACGCCAAGGGCAGTGCCCTGATGCTGGTGAGGTGCTCCTCTTGATTCAAGGAATCTGAGCTACCCCCTTCTCCTCCCATTACTCGAATCAAACTTTATTACCCTCTGTGGAATTTTATTACATAATTTCCTAAATGTAGAACATATAAATGAATAATATAATAATTGTGTAATAAAATAT
The DNA here is from genome assembly GCA_009830355.1 of Cherax destructor. Taxonomy (NCBI): domain Eukaryota; kingdom Metazoa; phylum Arthropoda; class Malacostraca; order Decapoda; family Parastacidae; genus Cherax; species Cherax destructor. The sequence continues at coordinate 135,034 of WNWK01000262.1, read as the reverse complement.
GATGCTGATTTGAACCTATCGAGAAATTTCGAGTGAGGGGGGGGGTAGAACAGCTGCTGAGTGACGCCGGGGATGGACGCCATATTGAATTTAATGTGTGAACACTGGACTGGATTGTACAATGTAATCAGGCGTTCTCGAAGGTCAATTGGTGTACATCGGCCTCAATCCGTAATTTAGAAACCATCTATTTCCCCCAGGCGCTATATGACCCCTGTGAATTTACCGTCAGCGCTGCAGCACTGACGTAAGGATCTCAACAAATGGAAATAAATTCTTTGGGATACCTGTAAATATACCTGTGACGGGTTTCAAGAGTTATTCTACCCTCGCATCCAGTTCTGATTATTATTATTATTGCTATTATTATTATTTTTATTATTATTATTATTATTATTATTATTATTATTATTATTATTATTGTGGTATGCCTGGTTAAGCAGGCTGTCGCTGCGGATACTAGCGCTTACTTTTTTAAAGAGTGCAGTACATTTGTACCTTCGGAGGGCTGCTAACACCCACAAGCTAGTTGATCACCGAAAATACTCAGTGGATGGAAGAGCTGAAGGGGTGTGAAGGGGGAGGGAGACGTGGATGGAGAAGGGGATATGGATGGGGGGAGGGAGTGGGAGGGGGGGAGGGAGTGGGAGGGGAGGAGAGGGAGTGGGAGGAGAGGGGGAGGGGGGAACGGTATGGTTCTAAATTAAGTCTACCTCCTCCTCCCTGGAGTAAGGTGATAATTCTTAGTTATAAAAAGTCCACAATATTAAGTGAGCCTTACAAAACAAGTTTTATTTTGTGCAAATTGCATAAAAACAATTTGTTTTGGGTTTTAAATGCTAAATAAGGCTTGGTTAGGTTAGGCTAGATCAGGTTGATGTAACCCAACCCAAAATTTTAAAAGAGTGAGTGACAAGTTTATCATGTTACGCTTGATCAATAACTGTTTAATGACTCAGTTAATACTGTACACTTAAAGCTAATGGTGATCACTAGACTCCACTCAGCAGCTAAACTAAACTTTAAATATGACTACAAGTAAATTCTAGGTGAAATTATTGTGTTAACTATTGTTTCTCAAAGAGGCATTTGTCGACAGACACTTGAAATGTTTTGTGTGTGTGAGAAAGAGAGAGAGAGAGAGAGAGAATGAGATACCCATTCCCTCCTCCACCCTGATGGTGTTACCACCACTACACCTGTTGGTTCCTACCTGTGTCTTGATGCCTGGTGCTTAAGTATCTGTGACGGTGTGGATCGTCAGATGACTGACACCTGTGACAGTAAAGACTGACACCTGACTCCTCTACTCTGCCTGTCTGCTGGTCTGTCTTACCCTCACATAAACGCTCCATGCATGCACATCACAAGCACATAACCACCATATAAAGTCATACAAAAATATTACAGACACACCCTAAGCACACAAATCTCAAACACAAAACACAATACAAAACCCATACAAAAACAAAAAACTCACACGATTGCATACGCAAAAGAACCACATACACAAACCCATACCCAAATACCTCAAACACAGACTCATACACAAAGTCTTACACAAACACATACACACACAATAACCCCCCACACACAAACCCCCACAAAACAAAACAGATAAACGCACAACCGCACGGCTACAAAACCAACATAGCAGGCAAGCAGTCCTTGAACTATAGTAGAGAAGCGACCGCTATATTCTTAAAACAACAAACTAGGGCTCATGTTTGAAGCAAACAGGAATACCAGCATGTGCAGTTCTTGTGTAACATTAAATGTTAAGTAATGTTGCACACGCTGCTCTGTCTCTTCCATGACCTCACTCCACCATCTTCAACACGTGTAAGAATGTAGATCCATATGTACTGATAGTGTTAAAAAACAGCTTAAATAAGTAACAGATTTAGTGTGTGTTTCTAGAATACTATACTTGCAACAAGCTTTTCAACAGCACCTTAAAGTACCTAATTGTTTTAATGATTACAGCTTGAGAGAGACAGTCGATTCTAGTGTTTTATAAATTTCCACATTTGTTTTGCTCCTCTTGCCTCGGAGTTTAATGTCGATGTTTCATATTACTGCATCATTTTTCACTTCAAATAGTCCTTAACATTTAAGTGTTAAATTTCCTTGGTATCTTAAATGAGAGAGAGAGAGAGAGAGAGAGAGAGAGAGAGATCCTGTGACCGTGAACGCCTATGGAGAGTTTTACTGGCCCCGTGGCCCTGAGAGGAGGCAGTAAACCTTGCAGTGAGGAGCCTAACAATAATGGTGCTCGCCGTAAAAGGAGAGGACAAAAGAGGAGCTACAGGAGTCGGCTGGGTGCGCCATTAAGATAGTAGTAAAGGCCGTAGTCTGTCTCAGTGTTCAATCACTGTTGCTTCCCTTAATATCACCACTAGTGCCACCACACTTGTCATTACTACTACTCTTATCGCCGTCGCCGCCGCCTCCGTCACCACCACTACTACTACTACTACCACCACCACAATCATCATTACCACAACACTACAACCACCATCACCACTACCACAACACTCCCTCCACACAACCTACTTCACCTACCACATCATCCTAAATGAGTGTCACCTTCACCTCAGTCGAACAATGAAAAGGAAGCTAAGACCAGGAAAATGGAGAGTAGAAAAACCAGGAAAACCACACAAGACGAGACCTACTGTACCTCAATTACCAGATGCCACATTTAATGGCTGAAAATCTCACTAGCTGAAAAAAAAATCACTCCCGAAGGATTAATTCTTGACGCCATATTTGTGTGTTGATAGATTCACACGTGTTTTTCCTTCCTGCACACACACACACGCACAAACGCATGAGGTCTGACTCATGCACATATGTGCACACAACGCACAAGTGCTATGTGTTAGTAAATTACCGTTTATGACAGCTACTTGACTATAGACAATTGGGAAGGAAATTCGTTCAGGGGAACGTTTTTTGAACTTCCTCCTCATTTCTGCAACACTGCAAGCTCCTGAAGATGTGTTGATTTGCAACACGAAAGATCTAGAGGTATTGCTTGTTCGCGATTATATATATTCGTTCCCCTGAACGAATTTCCTTGGACTTCTTCCTCATTTCAGCAACATTGCAAGCTCCTGATGATGTGTTGATTGCAACACGAAAGGGCTAGATCTATCATTCAACTCCCCCTGTGGTTATTTTGCACACACACACACACACATACACACACACATACACACACACACACACACACACACACACACACACACACACACACACACACACACACACACACACACATATATAATTTAAATATATATATATATATATATATATATATATATATATATATATAAATGTGCGTGTGTTTGCGTGCCAGCCTGTTAGCGTGGATAGGTGTTAAGGACCAATTACGAAGACGTTTGTGTTTCCCCCACGTACTGGGAAGGAGTAGGAGGGGCGGAGAAGAGAGGAGAGAAGAGGGAGGAGGGTAGGAGTGGATGTTAGGTAAGGAAGGATAGGGAAAGTGAAGACGGTATGGTAGGAGAGGAAGATATATTATTATTGTTAAGTTAGTCTCCTCACCTGGATGATGAAGACCTCAAGAAGATAGAAGAGGGTTGAAGAGGGTAGAGGAAGGAAGAAGAGGATAGAGGAGTGTAAAAGAGGATAGAAGAGGGTAGAAGAGGATAGAGGAGGGTAGAAGAGCTTAGAGGAAGGTAGAAGAGGGTAGAAGAGGATAGAGGAGGGTAGAAGAGGGTAGAGGAAAGTAGAAGAGGGAAGACGTGGATAGAGGAGGGTACAAGAAGATAGATGAGGGTAGAACAGGATAGAAAAGAGTAGAAGAGGATAGAGGAGGACAGAAGAGGATAGAAGAGGGTAGAAGAGGATAGAAAAGGGTAGAAGAGGATAGAAGAGGGTAGAAGAGGATAGAGGAGGGTAGAAGAGGGTAAAAAAGGACAGAGGAAGGTAGAAGAGGATAGAGGAGGGTAGAAGAGGGTAGAGGAGGCATGATGAGTAGAAGAAACAGAAATGAAGAGGATAAACTGAAAGGGAGAAGCGGGAGGAGTGGAAGAACGAGTGACAGAGGAGGAAAAAAAATAGAAAGGGTTGAATCAAAATAATAAAAAGCTGTGGTGAGAGAAACTAATAAAACTGGAAGATGAATAACTAAGAAGAACCTTCGCTTTACCTGTCACCAGTTTCTAGGGTCTCTGTCTACTCCCGCACCTTACCTGGCGTTTACCTGAAGTCTACCTGGCGTCTATCTGGAGTCTACCTGAAGGGTGTTCCTGGGGTCAACACCGCAGCCCAGTCCTTGACCAGGCCTCCTGGTGGATCAGGGCCTGATCAACTAGGCTGTTACTGCTGGCCGCACGTAGTCCAACATACGAACCACAGCCCGGCTGATCGGACACTAACTTTAGGTATCTGTCCAGCTCCCTCTTGAAGGCAGCCAGGGGTCTATTGGTAATTCCCCTTATGCCTGGTGGGAGGCTGTTGAACAGTCTTGGGCCCCGGACACTCCTTGTTTTTTCTCTTAGTGTACTCATGGCGCCCCTGCTTTTCACTGGTTGTGATAGTTACTTTATTATTCTAGTAGTGAACAGGTGAGCGAGGTGCGGTTAAGCCTAGGAAGTGAGCCAAAACGTTTGTAAAACCCAACAATGAGTGAAACGTTGACCCTGCAAAAGCCTCTTCTGTAACTGGTGTATCTCTCTCCATACACCTCGGTATATTTAGTGACTTTAGTACCAAAAAACAACAAATATCTCGACTAAGTGCGTCTCCCGGGGAAAACATGTAAAACGTGACTCAAACTAAATTGCACAACATTCAAGACCTAATAAGGACTCGCAAGGACTGACAGGGACTCGCAGGGACTCGCAAGGACTTACAGGGACTGACAGGGACTCACAAGGACTCGCAAGGACTCACAGGGGTAAATCATAAATGACTGATGCAGTGAAAACATTCACTGCCAACTCTCAGTTCACGGTTGTTGAGCCTTTAACTCCAACACACACAAAAAAAAACTGTTGCAAGGCAGCTCCGGGAACGAGGTATTCAAGTTGAATACGAATGTGCAAAAGGAAGAAAGAGAGAGAGGAGGGGGGGCTGGGAAATGACATTCTTTGATCTGCAAGTTGAGGTGGATGGTCTGCTGATTACTCTGGCCTTCAAGTAGGTGCTGACTGTCATGCGGGGGCAGGGGTGCAATGTGTGTGAATATATATATATATATATATATATATATATATATATATATATATATATATATATATATATATATATATATATATATATATATATATATATATATATATATAATTGTGTGTGTGTGTCTGTCTGTCTCTGACTTTCTAAGCACGCGCGCGTTTTTAGTTTAACTCGCCAGCCTATTGCTACGCTGTCCTCGACCACTGGTACCAAAGATAAAAAAAAATATTCCTAATACTATATCAACCATAATATAATAATACTTAAAGGGTGGCATCGAGGACATGACAGCACTATTCAGATCACTTGTGCTCTCACGTTGAGAATACTATGGAACTTTAGAATAAACCTAGTGAAACGCTGGTCTACCTACCTGGAGGGTATTCCGGGGGGTCAACGCCCCCGTGGCCCAGTCCATGACCAGGCCTCCATGTGGATCAGGGCTTGATCAACTAAGCTGTTACTGCTGACCGTACGTTGTCCAACGTACGAACCACAGCCCGGCTGATCCAGCACTGACTTTAAGTATCTGTCCAGCTCCCTTTTGAAGTTAGCCAGGGGTCTTCTAATATCCGTGGCCCACGGCTATTCAACCGCAGCTATCAGATATTTGAAACATTGCAACAGAAGTCCAGAGGTTATACTACAGCTTTATACATCATTAGTAAGGCCTCACCTAGATTACGCAGCTCAGTTCTGGTCTCCATATTACAGAATAGATATTAATTCGTTAGAAAACATTCAGCGTAGAATGACTAAATTAATACATAGCATTAGAAATCTTCCGTATGAAGAAAGATTGAAGTCCCTTAAATTACATTCACTTGTAAGACGAAGAATGAGGGGAGACATGATCGAGGTATACAAGTGGAAAATGGGTATTAACAAAGGGGATATAAATAAGGTCTTGAGGATATCTCTCCAAGAGAGAACCCGCAATAATGGATTCAAATTAGATAAGTTTAGATTTAGAAAGGATATAGGAAAGTATTGGTTTGGAAATAGGGTAGTTGATGAGTGGAACAGTCTGCCTAGTAGGGTTATTGAAGCTAGGACCTTGGGTAGTTTCAAATTTAGGTTGGATAAATTCATGAGTGAGAGGGGTTGGATTTGAGTGGGACTTGCACATGAGTAAATAGAATTATCAAAGCTTTTTTTCTTGGGTAGCATTGAAAATTGGGTTGAGCAAATATTCTGTTAGTGGGATGGATTGTGAAGGACTTGCCTAGTATGGGCCAACAGGCCTGGTGCAGTGTTCCTCCTTTCTTATGTTCTTATAAGAACAAATGGAAACTGGACCACAACCTGCAACAAGAACCAGCTCAACTAGGCTGTGATAGCTATGTGGGCCAGCGGGCCGCCAATATCAAGAGCCTGATTGAACAGGCAATCAACTGGGAAGCCTGGCCCCAAGCCAGGCTGTCACTGTTGGTGCCAGCGGTGCCAGGAGAGCCGGCACTCATCACAAGACACCAACAAAACTAATAACAACAGTGTGGTGTTGCACTTATTAGTATGCATGGAAAGGAGCGTGTGAGGGAGGACCAAGCACTCCTCGGGGACACACCTCCACTCACAATCCACTGCATCACTACGTATTATATTTATGGGGAAGCGCTCAATCTGTAGAGCTTATACAACCACCTGTTAAATGGGAGGCAATCAGATTTGATGCAAGGCGTGGACATCTCCAATTCCTTGAATATCAAGAGCCCTGCAAGAGAATAGAATCCATTAGTGTGGTCTTGAGGAACGTACCACAAACCTGTGTCTTAACATCTTTGAAGAGACAAAACTGTATATGACAGTAAGGTTTAGTGAAGGTGATACAGCTGGACACTGGTAAAATTAAGAGCAATGGAAAAAAACACAAGAGTTCTCAAATTGGATTAGCGGGGCTGTGGTATTTACGTTGGACTCCATGCTGCTAGTACAAACAGCCTGAATAATCAGGCAATTAACCTACCAGAGAAGTAGTCACGGACCGGGCCGGGAAGGCGGGAGGGGGGAGTGGAAGGAAAGGGAGGTCAATAACCCCCTGAATTATGAGCTGGTAGACGAGAGGTACGCAGTTATCTGTGCTAATCACCTTATCTGACTCTCACTAGGGACAAGAACTCTGCCACAAGGGACTTGTGCTCCAAATTACTGTTTTTAGCCATAAAATAAAGTAATTAGGCGAATAAATTGTGCAACTGATGATAAAATCACGAATCTGACACAGTTTAAGAATATATACGTGAATGAATATTTTTGGCTATACGGCCATTTCATATTTCCTCTCTGAAGTCCGCCATTATGGAAAAATGGAGGCTGAAAATGTTTTTTTTTTTCCAGTTATATCTCGTCAACGGCGAGTCGTACGAAAATTCAAGTGTATTACAAAAAAATTAAGGAAATGAAATTCTTTAAAAGAAATCCTTATCACACTTTTGTGAAATGTGACAGATTTGTCACAAATAAGGAATTTAACTTGCCGAATATTTAAAAAAAAAAAGTAAGGTGATGAAAAATGTACTCTGTGATGAAGGTTTAAGTTTAATATAACTATCATCATTAGGCCAATTAGACATAAAATATTTAAAGTAATTTAAAATAGGACTAGCTACTTATTTTCTCAGCACAGCGCACAGCAAGCCAGCCACAACACACAGCGGAGCACTGAGCAGCAGCGTTCCAATACTTGCACAATCCTGTTCAACCCTTGTTGCAGCAACATTGTATTAGATCCCTACATGCTTGTCTTGCTTCTGGCTGGGTCGTCCACCGACTGACTTGATTGGGTTATCCTAGGTGATTTACACGTATGTTACCATATATGATAACTGTAAGTACCTAAACATATATAACTGTACTTACATGTACCTGTACCTGTACCTAAACTTGAATAATTGTACTTATGTGTACCTGTACCTAAACTTGTGGTCATTTTAGCCCTACAGTGACTAGCCTGGTAGGATTTTTTTTCGGGAATTTAATTTCCTTTATTTTTTTTTGTATTAAACTATATTTTGATACGACTTACCGATGACAAGATATGACTTCTGGGAGGCCTTATAGCCCAAGTTATTCACTCAGGTATATTCTGAAAAAATGCTTAAAATGCTAAAAAAATGCTTAAAACTAGTAAAAGTTTTGCAAAATATCAAGGTGATACAAAAATTCACTAACAAAAAATCTGCATAATATAAAATATCAGCTTTATATAATATAACCAGCTACATATAGCAGAGGTATATTACGTTGTGTACGAACGTGTGCAGCGTTACCTTAAACCAGCAGATCACGTTGTTTAAAAACACAGCACGACACAGAGATTACCAGGATAGTTCCACTCCTTGTCTATCTGCTACGACCTCGCACCGTACACGAACGTGTTTGTTTTTAATTATCTAAGATTCTAGGCAGCTGTAGTGTCTACCTCGCTGCCAGATGTTACCTTTCAGTTTGTCATTTGCTTTTTGGTAAATTTAAGTAAATCTAATCTAGCCTGAAACAACTGTAACTGATTCAGAGGTACTGAAAGTTCAGAACTTGATAGTTGAAATTCATTAAAAATATGGTGAGAGGCTGTAAACCCACAGAAGTAACATCCACTCATTTTGGTATCTGTTGGTGATTCTGTGATAATCTTCCTCACGGTCCGGTCCTAGACCAGGTCTCCGAGGATGGAAAGGTATTACTGTACGTTTAAGAAGCACATGGGAAAGCAAAGGTATGTGTGTATTGAATGTACTATAAGTAGAAGTTTTTAAGATTCAGGTGTCATTTGATGTGTTTACGAGACAAAAAGAAAAGGTCAGCAATCCTGCCAGAGTGTAAAATATTTAACAATCACCTTAATTCTCTTAGGGGACCGATTTCATCCCAAAGTCACTGTCTTAAATAACGCTCCCTGTACTCTTAATATTTTCTTCAAGTCAGGTTAGGCTACATTTCGTTACCAATGAAAACACATATTTACCCACGAATAACTAGATATAAAATAAAATAGTACCGCTACACGTCTGGCATCGCGGTCGCTGAGCAGCACCGGAAAACGCTCAACTCAACACGAGTATCGCTGGTGGTATGGGCTCTCTTGAAGGGGCAAGAGGAAGGGACACATGTTCTTGCATTCACAACAAAACCGCACAAACAGTTTACAAGGAATAACAACATCACCCGTTGTAAGCTATTGTTAGCCATCTTCCATCAGCGAGATGGATGCCGTTATATATTGACATTAAGCTTTTAGCAGGTGACATTATGATAAATATCAAGTTCAACAAAGATATATCTTTACCTCCGTCCCACCTGTGGGCGCCTATGACTAGTGTTGTGACAATATGTTCACTGGTGAGGGAGGTCGCTTTTTTCCACGTAGCAAAATTTGCTTTAGCTGATAGTGTGAGTTTTTTCCTCGCAAACTGGATACAGCAGTAGCGTGTTGTTAACATATTCTATATGGCAGTTTCATAGTGGGACCAAAAGCTTGGTATTGTATGTTTCCCTGTCATATTCCATCACAGGATGAGTCACACTTCTCTATCAGCTTGAACTGAGAGACTTTTTAAGTAGGGCAATGAGGATATTCCATTGAATGGTTCATCAGACACAGCACCTTCAAAGGTTTCCTTCTAGCAGGGCTGGAGTTACTATTACTTAGAAACTGCCATCTTCCATTATGGTCTATCCCAGACAGAAGAAATGGAATTTTTGTGTAGATATCTGTACCTGAGCTGGGAGACTACAGAGTAGCAGCAGCTCAGAAGGGGTAGCAGCTGGACGTCTGGTTCTAGTTTTTGTGGTGTAAGCGACCACAACACGTTCCTCACCCTTCTTGTTCACATTGCTCACAAGACAATGTATTGTTCACATACCTCTCTAGGAAGGTGCCCTGACGCTGGTGAGGGGGGCTCTTGATTCAATAAATTGTATGTGTCCTTTCCTTGGATCAAAACTTGTAGCCGCAAAGTCCCCAGGCTCTCTTTGACCTGTAGATTTGTCCAAGGTGATGCCGCCTACGACTGCTTCACCTCACCTGTCTGCAGTACATAAGCCCCGTGTTCGCGCATATGCTGTACTACTATAAATGGTTATAATTATAATCTTAATTTTTAAAAGGGTGGACCAGTAAGCCAGATGACCAAAAGCTCCAGCTACGGGTCAGGAAACACTTATCCTGTTTCCTAACAAACCTAATACCTACCATATGCTGTATTCTTATCAAGATTAATGGACTGATTACATCGACTCCAGGCTGAGGGACTAATTAAATAAAAATCCTTCTGTTCGTCACCATTCTTCTTTGTATTGGACTGATGAAGCCACTGTGTGGGCGAAACGTTTCCACAATAAAGATACCCAAGTGTTGCACATATGTCTAATTTATCAGCTCTATGATCTCTACGAGTTAAACGCTTCGCTACATATGCAATAAATAATAATAATAATAATAATAATAATAATAATAATAATAATAATAATAATAATAAATGAGAAATTACCCAAATAAATTTGTTTCTCAAAGCAAGACCCTTGGTTGACTACATTAAAAGAGTATTATTTTATATGATCTACGGCTGTATGACTCATACGGATTTGGCGCTTGCTGAAGCCTTGAGTTTTCTGAAAATTACAAAATTCTGTGATGCTGGATAAAAATAGCAATGTAAATAATAAAAAGGTACAATAAAACTGAAAAGGCACAATAAAACTGAAAAAAACACATTAAAACTAAAAAAAAAATATAGAAAGAAACTAAAACTAAAAAACTATCAAAATTACAAAAAAACACTAAAAAATAAAAAATAAAAAAAAACACAAAAATAAAAACATATAGAACTATAAAAATACAAAACTAAAAAAAACACAATGAAATAAAAACCTATAAAAAACAGAATAAAACTAAAAGTGAAGGAAGTAACATTATAAAGCAAGTGGGTTGTTGCTGGCAGCTCCTACTTGACATTAGCCCTGTAATTATTTATTCCCATGCCCAGGGGAAGATGAGTATGTGAGTTGGTTATTGTGCTTGCGCATGTTTGGTATGGAATGTCAGGCGTGTGTGTGTTTTTTTCTTTTTTAGCCCAACATGTACATGTGGTACATTATGGGTGGGTTTTTTGATGTATTTTGTGTTTTGATGTCCATTGTCTTGCATCATGAAGGTATGGTATTGTATGGTGTGTGTTGTAACTCAGAACACCATACAGAGTATGTGTGGGCCGTGTTATGTTTTATTGTTAATTGAATCACTACGTTTATGCCTTATTATTTTTAATCAATGATAATAGATATCGGGCCATAGTTAAAGATGTTATGTCATTAGTTAAATTTTCAACCTGTTCTGTATATAATGATTCTCACAGTTTAGAGTGTTCTATGGCTAGTGTTAGTGTTGTCGGCGTGTGGGAACGTATTTCGTTGTTTATCAACATTGTGTTTTGTTTTCATGTTGTATGATATATGTACCATTGTTTTCATGTGTTATGTAAAAATCCTATGGTTTAAAAAAAACTGACTTATTAGTCGCTCAGAGCTGATAATACCGGGGCTGGACTCCAGGCTCATGAGCATGATACTTACTAATAAACCCACGCATGGGAGAGAGAGGAGCTTACGACGACGTTTCGGTCCGTCTTGGACCAATTACAAAGTCACACAGGCTTATGAGATATGTCCTCCCTGGCGTCTTCCGTCGACCAGGGGTTGGTTTGGCGTTGGCATTAAGTTGACCAGGGATTGATCTGGCGTCGGCATGGCGTTGACTCTACGTTGGTCTGACGTTTAAATGAAGTTCTCCAGAATCATCTTCAAAAATTATACGTGGATTTTTCACATACGTCTTGCAGCAAATTTCTATATTTACATTTTTCTAAGGTTAAGTTAGATTGTCCTATAATCAATAAAAAATGATACCACAACGTCAATAGCTAAAATATAAGATAGATCCATGTCAGATAATCACTGTTTATGGCTGGTTAAACTGTCACCCATTTAACTGTCTTGGCAACAGTGAAATACTGACTGTTGTTAAAAGGATGGGTTGACTTCCCCAAACATTCACCTGGTATTCACCTGACATTTGCATGACATTTTCATGGCGTTCACCTTTACCGCAGGATTTGTGTGACCCTAAAATATTTTATTATTAACCACAACAACAGTAACAATAATATAATTATAAAAAATAATAATAACAGCAATTACCACTAATGAGCAGCAGACTAAATAACGAACAAACAATCATAAATCTTTCAAAGGTGTGCCTAAATATTTAACAAGAAACGATAAAGGTTAAATCTGGTAAACTACGTCAACATGTATTGTACCAAGTATAAGGAATAACTAACATACATACTACAAATAGCGTAAATCCTTCGTAATGACGGCAACCATCTTGAAGAAAACTTACAACTTTACATTTTAAACGTAAAAGAAACTTTATGAAAAAAATTATATTTAAAAAAATGTTTATAGATACTACAAATAGCGTATTCTGAGAGGTGTAAGTTTCTCTTGATGTGTAAGCATTGATGGTAGCAAGGTGTATACAATAGGGATGTGTTTCCTTCCTTGGTATGTATAGTAAACACTAAAGAGTTTACTCTCACCTACATATTAGCGATTAAAGTTCACTTGACTGGCAGTGTAGAGGCAACTTGCTGCCTTAATGACCCTCGTGTAGTCGATAAACTTTCAACCTAATAAACCAAACACAATATAAACATTAAAACTTAAGAAATTAATGATGAAAATACTTCAAAATAAATAATTTAAAAATTCAACTGAAACATCAGGACTACTGACTCTACAATTTGACAATCAATAAACGTTCACCCATGTTCAGAAGTTTTTCTGAGACCTTTAAATACAGGCGATGATTTCTGCTCTCAGTTCAACGTTCCATCTTTTACCAAAATTTGCACCAAACTTTGATGTTAACGAACAATGGGAGATGATTTTCAGGAAAACCTTTACATACTCACCCAGTGCTTCGCATTAATAAAATATGTCTGCAAATACGCTTTAATGAGAGAGAGATGGGGAGGGAGAGAGATGGGGAGGGGAGGGATGAGGGAGGGAGTGCTCAGACCTTTTAATAAGCATTCCACTAAGATTTAGTACACAACATACGACAGACTTATCGCAGAGTGTGTCGCCTAAGAGCTTACCTCCATCTACAACACGAAAAAACACGAAAATGCTCAAAGATTGCAACAAGACTAATCCCAGACCTGAAATGCATGTACTATGAGGAAAGGAGGATAAGACGAGACATGGTTACAACACACAAATGATAAGAAGAATTAACAGGGAGGCTGTTCATTAACTGCTTAAAACGTGAAGACCAAAGCAGAGATGACACGGGTGGACCATACGGACGTCAGTATGTATTTCGAGTTGTGGTGGGCATTAAAATGGAATGCGCTGGTTATCGAAGTGAATACTTGCAGGCAAATCTATGGTAACACACAATTTTAAGAAAAGGTAAAAGGCCCGTAATGCGACAAACCAGTAAATGTCAGTCGACGTAGATTGAGGCGGAGTGAGAAGCTGGGAATCGAACCTTTAAATGCACCTCAGTGCGTACACCCACATACACACACACACCAGGAGCTGTGAATCGACGCCTGCAACCACAAATAGGTTAGTACACGCGACACGTTAATACATACATACAACGAAGCACATAAAAATATCAGTGACAGCTAAAAATCAAGAGACAGACAGGCAGACTGATGAAAGAGACGAAGCAAACATTGAGAATCTGATAAAAATAATTCATAAAATTCTTTTACATTCAAGAGCAGAGTGAGAAAAGATATATTGAAACAGGTCTCTTAAGAGGTATTTCAACAATAAGAAGTGGCTATGTTCCTGCCAGTGAGCGTGTATTTACCTGGCTCAGTCTGGGGGAGGTCTCAGCTCTTGGATCCGTCTGTTTCTCGCCGGGTTGTGTTTGCGTGCGCCGAGACTTAGCTCCTGGCCTCACCTATCAGGGCATCTTGACTGACATTTACCGGGTTTTGGGCTCACGGGCTTTGTATTACTGTTCTTGAGACTGCGTACCTGTCTATGAAGTTTGCTGGCACCATATTCTCACCTAGGTCATTCCACTCCGATGAAATACTAACATCCTCATACCTCATAAGTGCTTTCAGCTTTGGTGTATGTTGCTGTGTCTCTGGATCTCTCACCTCGATCACTCTGTCTAACCTGTCGACGCCTCTTACAATTTTATAAATATTAATTATGTCTTTCCTCAACTTTCTCTCCTGCAATGTTGTAAAAGGATTAAATTTCCAGTTTCAAAACAAGTCCCGTTGAAAATATTTAGATTCTTTCTATCTTCTGTATGACCTCGATCATATATACGAGCGAAGTTACACTTAAGCGTTATTGATAACGTTTCGCCCATGCAGTGCCTTGATTATGTCACAGACAGGAAAACAGTTTACCCGGTGTTACCTGTTAGTAACTTATGTTTCTTATTTCCCTCTTGAGTATTTCACAGCATTACCTAACCTCAGTCAAGACTGATGGACTCAACACATCGACTCCAGGCTGAGGGACTGATTACCTCAAACTCCTTCTGATCTTCAATCATTCTTCTCTATACTGGACTAAGGAAGGTTGGCGAAACGTTTCCACAATAAAGTCACCCCAGTGTTGCACAAGTGTCTAGTTCATTATCGTGCCGGTTCTCTGAACCATTTATCCACAGTATTCGTCTTCACTTCTCAAGGCCGCTGTAGTGTTACTGGGTTCTCACAGTCCTTCATATGTTGCCTCAGCAGGTTTATCACTAAAGTCTCCATGAGTTTCACTCTTCGCTTCTCCAGACCCTCGTGGTGTTCACGGTTCTCACAATTACCTTGTGGTTAAAAACCTCCTAAGATTAATAATTTAGATTTGACTGTTCTTGCTCTATTATTTATTTGTTCATATATATATATATATATATATATATATATATACACTTATTATTTAGTACAAGTCATGTAAGTCTTTTTCATGACATGACGAGCCTGGTCCATGGCCGGGTTCAGAGAGTAGAGAAACTCTCGAAACTCTTCAAAGGTAAGGTATGCTAAAGAGGAGCACATGGAATACTTGTCTCTTTAGGGATTGGTGCCTTGGTGCTGGTGACAGGTTCCTAATCCAAGGAACTGGAGCTATGTTAGGTAAAAGGACACAAGTGCAACTAATGAGACATTTTATTGTGGCATTAGCTGCACTTGTGACCTTTTGCTCAACATATTGTTGGTAATTCAACCAACATTATTACGAGCTGGGGCTACCCTTCCCTTTGAATCAACCCTTACTGTCTCCCATTCCCTAGGCGATGCACGGCTCTTTCGTGTTTAGCTCTTTCCGATGAATATAATAAAAACTGTACTCTCGCCTTGGGAGAATTCAAAATCCTACTGAGCATCTTTGGCCATCATCAACAACTTGACTGATCAACCAAAGGGCCTCGGGAGCGATGACTCCCGGAATTGACTGCAGGTAAACTAGAGGTAAGCACCTGTGGGTGTTGTGCCACGAAGGTCAGTGAAAGTATGTAGACACTATAATGATCACACAGAATACTGAAGAAGGTGACGGTGGTCGGTGCGTGGACAACAACCATGGAGGTGTGCATCCTGTTGTAGGAGGTGTGTATCCTGTTGTAGGAGGTGTGTATCCTGTTGTAGGAAGCTCGCTTGGTACATGTGTGTCAAGGAGCTCACACACACACATACACACACACACACACACAAATACACACACACATACACGCACGCACACACACATACACTCGTGTGGTTTGGGGGGCTAGGGAGGGATGGAGGTTTGTAAACGAGCCTCGAGTGTGGCAGGAGGTTGATGGAAATCAGTTCCCAGGTGGACGACAGCCACTTGCTGGGTCATGAGGAGAGAAGGACATTGTGCAGCCCATCACGTCCCTTCATACCTGAGTGACAAGACAGCTTAAGTGCAACTCACTCACCTGTTGAAGCGTAGCGCACTGTGTTGGTTCAGGCGTGCGTGTGTGTTTCTGTGTATGTACTCACCTAATTGTGGTTGCAGAGGTTTAGTCTTAGCTCCTGGCCCCCGCCTCTTCTAGTCTCTACTGGTAACGCATCTGTGCTTGCAACTTTCAGTTGTGACCTTGTCAATTCCCCTGAGTATTTTGTACGGCGTAATCATGTCACTTTTTGTCCTGTCCTCTAGTGTCGTCAGGCTTAGCCTCTCCTCATAGTTTATGTCCCTCAGCTCTAGGACTAGATTCGTTGTAAACCTTTTTTCTTTTTTCAGCTTTATATGCTTTGCCAGGTGCGGGTTCCATACTGGCACTGCATACTCCACGATGGGCCTGACATATGTCATATTTAATGCCTTGAATGCGTCTTTGTTAATGTTTCTGAAAACTACCCTTAAATTTGCCAGTTTCGCGTTTACTGCAGCGGTTATTCGGTTGATGCGTGTCTCAAGCGAAATACTCGGAATTATGCTTACCCCGAGGCTCTCTTTCAGAGAGGTTTGCAGCCTTTGTCCCCAGAGCCTGTACACTATTTCCGGATGTCTTTGCCCTTGTTTGATTTTCATAACTTTGCATTTTCTGGGGTTAAATTTCAACAGCCACTTGTCAGACTAATCCTGCAGCTTGTCCAGAGCTATTTAGTAATCTCTTCTCGTCTACTCCTGTTTGTATTTCCCTCATTAGTTTCACATCATCTGTAAACAGTGACATCTCCGACTCGAGTCTCTCCGTCATGTTCACATACAGAAGAAACAGTACTGTGCAAGTACTGACCCTTGTAGAAGCCCACTCGTCACACTTAACCATTGCGACGCCTCCTCCCTGATAGTAACTCGTTGCTTCCTTCCCATTAAATATTCCTTAATCTACTGCAATGTTTTCCCCTGTAATTTCTGCCTGCTCTTCTGACTTTTGAGTGAGTCTGTTGTGGGGGTATACTGTATCCAATGTCTTACAATCCAAAAATATGCAGTCCATCCATCTCTCTCTCTCCTGCCTAACTTTCATTACTTATCACAGAACTCTAGCAGATTTGTGAGACAGGATTCCCTATCTCGACAATCGGGTGGGCCTAGAACCTCGTTCTGTTATTTGTTTGCAGTCGTGTTGTTATGATCTCGTGAGTCATGAATCCACCCCTTTCCAGGTGCACCATTACTCTTCTGATGATCTCCATAACTTTACATATTATACACTGACCTGTAGCGTAATGCTGCTTCTCTGTTTCCTATAAAACTGTAGTTACTAGTTGTCAACGGCACCTGTCAATAGACACTTGGCCTGTTGTGTGCAGTGGTGTGTGTATGTGTGTGTGTGCGTACATGCGCGCTGTGTGTGTACATGCATGTTGTACGTACATGAACATGCTTATAATGGAGAGTTTAGTTATGTTATTATGGATGTGACAGTTATGCACTGTACATTTATAACTTCTTGTACTAAGGCTTCTCTTGGTAAAAAAAATTGGAAAACTTTTTCTTGTCTACCGTGTTTAAACCCGGTAGAACTTTGTACGTCGTGATCATGTTCCTCTTGTTCTTGGTTCCTCCTGGGACAAGAAATTTAGTTCTTCCGCCCAGGACTTCATTCATCCGTCTCCCAGTTTCATTAATGTGCCTTTGGTGGGGATCAGTTCACCAGCTGGTTGCTGAAGCATTTTTCCCATTTGTACAGCTTTTTGTATCGTCCGCGTGTCTCATACACGCAACGTTACGATCCGTCACCAGGACGTACAAGCTGGCGTTCACTAGTGGCGTTCACTAGTGGCGTTCACTAGTGGCGTCAGGTTATCACACAACAGGAAAAGTATGGCGTCAGGCACAGCAAGGTTATACACAGAGAGAAGTGTCTGCATCTCATTTTGAATGCACTGAGAGCTTTATTTTAGAGTTTAAAGTATCTTTACCTGGTGAACAGGTTACGTACCCTCGTGCAGTCGATAGGTTTTAAACCCAATAAGCCAACCAATCACCCGAGAACTGAGTGGGAAGGGAGAGGGGCTTATGGACACCATTACTTACACTCAACGATCCGACAACCTATTACACAAATAACCCGCACAAGGGACAGAGAGAAGCTGATGACGTTTTGGTCTGACTTGGACCATTTACAAGTCACATAAACACACGTTATAAGCTCCTCTCTCTGCTGTGTGCGTTATGTATTGTTCCAGTCACGGTGTTGTGCCTTTTTTTTTGTTCTTTATGAACAAGTCATTCTCACACCTGGAATGATAGGCATGTAAATTTGAATGTTTCCTGACTACGCTCAATCACCACCTGACCAAACTTGTCACGGCTCTTAGTTTTTGGAGGTTAAATATTCCGTTTGTGAGTTTATGTAGTCTAACAAACCTGACGTAACTTAACACAGATTAGTTTAAATAAAGAAAACAGCAACTGTCGAGATACAGGAAACGTTAAGAAATTGACGCTCGGAACTTCGGAGAACATTAATGCTGGTAAAATGAGGATAAGTTGTAGAATGTTGCCAACCACGTGACTGTCGTCCACGCCAGTGTTGCCAACCACGTGACTGTCGTCCACGCCAGTGTTGCCAACCACGTGACTGTCGTCCACGCCAGTGTTGCCAACCACGTGACTGTCTTCATCTTTCAGTTGGTGTTTAATCCACGCCAGTGTTGCCAACCACGTGACTGTCGTCCACGCCAGTGTTGCCAACCACGTGACTGTCGTCCACGCCAGTGTTGCCAACTACGTGACTGTCTTCATCTTTCAGCTGGTGTTTAGTCCACGCCAATGTTGCCAACCACTGTCTTCACCTCTCAGCTGGTGTTTATGGCTTTATCAGTCTGTGAGGTAGTTAGTCCCTTGACTCACTATCGAGGGTGTTCTTACAGACGTTTGTCTGATGTAGATCACCCCATCCCAACCCCCACCACACACACAACACACACACACACACACACACACACACACACACACAGGGCAACTACCTGAGGTTTGGAAGACAGCAAATGTAGTTCCAATTTTTAAAAAAGGAGACAGGAACGTAGCACTAAACTACAGACCAGTGTCACTGACATGTATTGTATGCAAGGTCATGGAGAAGATAGTCAGGAGAAGGGTGGTTGAGCACCTAGAAAGGAATGAGCTTATCAACGACGGCCAACACGGTTTCAGGGACGGGAAATCCTGTGTCACAAACCTACTGGAGTTCTACGACAGGGTGACAGCGATAAGGCAAGAGAGAGAGGGGTGGGTAGATTGCATATTCTTGGATTGTAAGAAGGCGTTTGACACAGTTCCACACAAGAGATTAGTGCAGAAGCTGGAGGACCAGGCAGGGTAACAGGAAGGCACTACATTGGATCAGGGAATACCTGTCAGGGAGACAGCAGCGAGTCATGGTACGTGGCGAGGTGTCAGAGTGGGCGCCGGTGACGAGCGGGGTTCCACAGGGGTCAGTCCTGGGACCAGTGCTGTTTCTGGTATTTGTGAACGACATGACGGAAGGAATAGACTCCGAAGTGTCCCTGTTTGCAGATGATGTGAAGTTGATGAGAAGAATTCAATCGGACGAGGACCAGGCAGAACTACAAAGGGATCTGGACAGCCTGCAAGCCTGGTCCAGCAACTGGCTCCTGGAGTTCAACCCCACCAAGTGCAAAGTCATGAAGATTGGGGAAGGGCAAAGAAGACCGCAGACGGAGTACAGCCTAGGGGACCAGAGACTGCAAACCTCAATCAAGGAAAAGATCTTGGGGTGAGTATAACACCAGACACATCTCCTGAGGCGCACATCAACCAAATAACTGCTGCAGCATATGGGCGCTAGCAAACCTAAGAACAGCATTCCGACATCTTAATAAAGAATCGTTCAGGACCCTGTACACTGTGTACGTTAGGCCCATATTGAGTATGCAGCACCAGTTTGGAACCCACACCTAGCCAAGCATGTGAAGAAGCTCGAGAAAGTGCAAAAGGTTTGCAACAAGACTAGTCCCGGAGCTAAGGGGTATGTCCTACGAGGGAGGTTAAGGAAATGGACCTGACGACACTGGAGGACAGGAGAGATAGGGAGACATGATAACAACATATAAGATACTGAGAGGAATTGACAAAGTGGACAGAGACAGAATGTTCCAGAGATGGGACACAACAACAAGGGGACACAGATGGAAGTTGAAGACTCAGATGAATCACAGAGATGTTAGGAAGTATTTCTTCAGTCACAGAGTTGTCGGGAAGTGGAATAGTTTAGGAAGCGATGTAGTGGAGGCAGGCTCTATACATAGCTTTAAGCAGAGGTATGATAAAGCTTATGGCGCAGGGAGAGTGACCCAGTAGCGGCCAGTGAAGAGGCGGGGCCAGGAGCTTTGACTCGACCCCTGCAACCACAACTAGGTGAGTACAACTAGGTGAGTACACACACACAAGTAGTAAAGCCAGGATCCAAACATATATTTAAGAATAGGTACGATATGGCTCTTGGAGCCGGGAGAGAATGGATCTAGCAGCGGTCAGCGAAAAGGCAGGGCCAGATGTGAATCGACCCCTGTAACCACGTATAGATGAGTACACGCAAGCACGAACACACACACACACACACACACAGAGGCGGGGCCAGGAGCTATGAATCGACCCCTGCAACCACAAATAGGTGAGTACAAATAGGTGAGTACACACACACACACACACTACAAATAACAGGTAAAACCTGTCAAGTGTGAACGTTGAAACATGCGAAGGTCGAAGCCTGTCGTGGCAGGTCTGACGCTCGTAAATGCCTTTTTTTTCCATTCTCTGTGTTTATTTTTATCTGTCGTTATTGAAATGGGTGATAACCTCGCCTGCGGTCCTGGCAGTGTTGTGCAGTGCTCACAGCTTCTGAGAACTGTCAAGGACGCAGGAGCAGTGCCACAACCGGCTGAGGGAGAGATGAAAATCACGAAGGACACGGGAACAGTGCCACAATCTTGTAAGAGAGAGGGAGATAAAAGCCATGAAGGACCCAGGAATAGTGCCACACTCTAGTAAGAGACGGAGACAAGAGCGGTGAAGGATCCAGGAACGGTGCCACAATCTTGTAAGAGAAAGAGAGAGGGAGATAAGAGCCGTAAATGACACAGGAACAGTGCCATATAGTACTGGAAAAGAGGGAATTTTGAGAGCCACAAATGACAGATACAGAACCGCAATTTTCGAATGCACAATTCATCCGTAGTCTGGAAAATATAATTTTTCACACATTTATCATAATTCCTAATACATAGCAGAGCTGGATGGCTGGCAGAAATATTTCTTAATAACAAGCAATTTAAAACAACAGAGAAGCTTTATTAAAGGGTAATTCTAGTAATGCCAAAGATAATTCCATTAGATTGCATGTCTTGAAACTTAATAATGCTAAAGAAATACAATTATCAATTTACTGATGACTATTGTACTCTCACAAACAACTGTAGATTACGTTGGCATTCTTGAAAGCTGCCTCCCGGCGCATTCCAGGTGTCGTGGAGCGACTGACGACCTACCAGGTTGTTCCTTCCGGAGGCTGCAAACACTACCTTCTCCCCTGATAAAAAATTAGGTTCTCTTCACTGCTAGTGTGTGTCAGTGATAGAACTCTTGGTTTTCTTCAATGCTGGTGTTTCAGTGATAGAACACCAGGTTCCTTCACTGCTGGTGTGTCACTGATAGAACACCAGGTTCTCTTCACTGCTGACGTGTCACTGATAGAACACCAGGTTCTCTTCACTGCTGACGTGTCAGTGATAGAACACCAGGTTCTCTTCACTGCTGGCGTGTCAGTGATAGAACACCAGGTTCTCTTCACTGCTGACGTGTCAGTGATAGAACACCAGGTTCTCTTCACTGCTGACGTGTCAGTGATAGAACACCAGGTTCTCTTCACTGCTGGCGTGTCAGTGATAGAACACCAGGTTCTCTTCACTGCTGGCGTGTCAGTGATAGAACACCAGGTTCTCTTCACTGCTGGCGTGTCAGTGATAGAACACCAGGTTCTCTTCACTGCTGGCGTGTCAGTGACAGAACACCAGGTTCTCTTCACTGCTGGTGTTTCAGTGATAGAACACCAGGTTCTCTTCACTGCTGGCGTGTCAGTGATAGAACACCAGGTTCTATTCACTGCTGGCGTGTCAGTGATAGAACACCAGGTTCTCTTCACTGCTGGCGTGTCAGTGACAGAACACCAGGTTCTCTTCACTGCTGGTGTTTCAGTGATAGAACACCAGGTTCTCTTCACTGCTGGCGTGTCAGTGATAGAACACCAGGTTCTCTTCACTGCTGGCGTGTCAGTGATAGAACACCAGGTTCTCTTCACTGCTGGCGTGTCAGTGACAGAACACCAGGTTCTCTTCACTGCTGGCGTGTCAGTGATAGAACACCAGGTTCTCTTCACTGCTGGCGTGTCAGTGATAGAACACCAGGTTCTCTTCACTGCTGGCGTGTCAGTGATAGAACACCAGGTTCTCTTCACTGCTGGTGTGCGGTTGCTGAGATGTGTACCTGGTCATTAACTATAAACTAATATCATTGTGTGAGAGGTTATCGTGTGAGAGGTTATCGTGTGAGAGGTTATCGTTTATATGCCGTTAGGAGTGGAATCAATGTCCTTAGCTTATTTACTTCTAGGATTACAAGAAAGGCGGCAGTCTGGCAGGTTCCTGGTGCAACGTCGGTGGGAGTTGCATGTGACTTTATAGTGGCAGTCACCTGGCAGTCTAGTGTATCAATGTCGGTGTAGCAGTGTGGTGGGAGTCCTACCATTGTTCTAATGCCGCGTTCTCGATTATTTTCATTTTGGAAGGGCAGTCAAAGCGCAGATGATGAACAGATGTGCGCTGATGTCTTGTAGGGTTCCTGTTAGCAGGTGGGGGCTGATGCTGCGAAGCTGTTTCATATCACAGCTCTGGTCTTGACGTGTGGCTGAGGGTCTCTCGTGTGCGCTTGCAGTATTTATCACTTGTTTAGTCTGTCATCAGGTGATAGGAATGAAGTACATGCTAACACCTAGAGGCTAATTTAGTCCGCTCATATGCGGCCTCGTTCCCTAGGATACCAACGTACCTCGGTATCCAGTTTTACTTCACTGTACATCTAGGACCTGGAAGATGCCCAAGATGGATGTGGTGAGAATAACGTTGTGAGGTTGAGTGTGTTGGAGATATTGAAGAGCAGCTATGGAATCTGTGTGAAGAAAAAATGTGCTGTTCATTCTGTTGTAAAGCTTGAGTTAGTGCTTGCTGGAGTCCTACTAACTCAGTTGTCAGGGAGACTCCATCCCCATCCTCCAGCTGCTGCAGCTTGTTATCTGGATCCACTGAGCCATCAGTACCGTATACTGCACTGTTGGGACCTGCGGCTCGGGTCGTACTTGATTCCGCGTAGCACAGTAGGTAGTTTGTGCTACGTAGATATTGCCTCAGTGGGGGACGCAATATAACAATTTCTGATAGCTCCTGTTGCCATGCTGGTGGGAGAGTGTTTTCCTCTTCCTGCTGAGTTCTTTCATCCAGCAGTTGTCGCAAAGGTAGTAATTTAACGCAACATCGATCATTATTCTCAGCCAGGCGTTGTCAGTGGAGAGAACACGTCTTGAGAGCTGAGATACTTTACTTTGCCAGTCTCTTTGTCTATGGGGAATGTTGGACACTAAATCGTTGTTTATATATTCCACTCTGCTCCTGAGAACAGGAAGTAGAACTATTAGCCTGAAACAGGTTGGTTTAGTTCACTTAGGTGATCCATAGTTAACACTGCCTGATTTTGTATTAACTCTATTTGCTACTTGTTCGTGAGGGTTGTGATTCATTGATGGCGTACAGAAGTTAAGAGGAAGCAAACGGTGAGGCGGTTATTCAATCTTAAACCCTCATGACTAGTACCAGAGCGTGGATTTGTCATGACTTTTGTGGCCTTGATTCCGTGAAAGGTCCGTGACCTGGTGTATTCTACCTGCGTTGGAAGCGTTGGCCTTTAAGGAATTGATAACAGGAAGTCCATTCCAGTTCGACATTTGGTATGTGAAGTGTGATGTCTGTGATCCCTCTCCTTGATCATTAGCGCCTTTTGATTTCTCTGTTGAGCTCTTTAAGCTTAGTTCCCTGCAAGTGGTGGGCATGAGGTCCAAAGCTTGTTGGGGCGGCGATGTTTAGTGGAAAAGACACATTTATTAAAGTGGCCTTTTCTAGAATTTGTTGGTATCACTATACTATTTATAACGATATTTAGTGGTTTTCTGAGACATGACTAGTGGAAGATCGTCAGCCAGTTTGGAAAGGAAGTTGTACCAGCTGTTGTTAGGATGTTGAATAGGGTAGGACTGAGAACTCTCTTTGGATTACCAGTTTCAGGAGTTTTGCCACGGGAATCGTTTCTTTGAAAATTAAGTCTGGCCTACCTGTTCCGAAGATTCACTTCGATTCAAGCCCGAAGACCGCTTTGAACGCCCTTGCTTGCCAGCAAGGAAGAGATCCCAACTGCACTGGTACCCTCAACTTTTTTCGATGTCAAGAAAGACCACTATATCGGAGGAATTCTTGGATCTGCAACTTAACTGAGTAGTGTTACTGCAGTCTGTTTAGTAGCAGTCTTTATAAAGTTTTGATCAAGCAGTTCGTTAAATTGTATTTAGTTTGCCAGGATCGAAGTGCTGTTGGCCATCCTCCAGGAATTTGAGAGCAAGCCTGCTCTACAAGTATTGTTTGTAATAGCCAAGATTACCTCCTCTCTTCTTGGATCAGGATGAGAAGACATGGATAAAGCGATTCCATTATTGTCAAGGGTGGTGTCACTTCTCGATCCCTGAATGGTGAGTGGTGTCTGTCAGGTCATCTTTCTCGCATGCCAGTCTAATTTCTTCCTGTTGTTGTGACAGGTGTTCGAACTGCAAGTCTTGGGTGTCTAGAGGAAGCTGTCTGGATGCTCCTGGAGGTGAGTCGTCTTACAAGTCGTTTTGCCTACTGCTAGTTTCAAGGTGATCTTGCAGCTCTCTTGTTTTTTTTTTTGTTTTTGTTTTTTGTTTTTTGAGTCTGGACCATATTTCAGTAAAGGTGTTTTGATCAAACGAGGCTCAACTTTCAAGACATGTATCCACCTTGGCCTTCATGAAGAAGACATGAGTGTGCATGACGCACCTCTTCTCTCAGTACAGCCCTATTTTCCTGTGCTGGATACCGTCTGTACAGTTCGCTTTGTGTGTTCACTGTGCTCTGGTTCTTATACATCTTCACAGAACCACCAGTTCCTTCTATACACGTCTCTTAGGGGATGGGGTGCTGAATTCTCAGAATTTCAGAGCACAGCTTTATCAAATGAATTCCTTCGCTTACCCCGCCTTCCCCAGGATGCCAACCAGCACACAGATACCCATTTACTTCTAGAAGCGGGGCAGCAGCAGGTGTAAGGAGACCTGACTCTCCCGGCCCTGGATATCTCTCTCTCCTCATGATGCTAGCCTCCACTTCCTCGGATCAAACCTCACTGCCTCCCATTCTCCAGGTGTCAAATGACCGGTACGGGTTTAGCGCTTCTCTTCGAGTATTATAGTAATAATAAAGATGATGATAATGATTATAATAATCATAATTATGATAATAATAATAATAATAATAATAAATAATAATAATAATAATAATAATAATAATAATAATAATAATAATGATAATAATAATAACAGAAGTAATAATAATAAATAATAATGATGATGATAATAATAATAATAATAATAATAATAATAATAAGAGCAATAATCATCATGAAGCAGCTGTGCCACCGTCATGTCTCAGCAACCACACAAGTCTGGTTAAACTTGGGCGGAAGTCTGAAGTGTTAATAAGAATAATCTAAAAGGAGAGCAAAAAGCTGAGTTCATGGCCACGGGGCCTTCAGACAGTGTGTGTTGCGTCACGCCGTCAATGCTGCGTCACACTCTGCATGTTGCGTCACGCAGTCAATGTTGCACCACACCGTGCACGATGCAGTCACAACTAGGCACATTCTGTCACCACCAGTGATAGTGGTGCACATTCTGTCACCACCAGTGATAGTGGTGCACATTATGTCACCACCAGTGATAGTGCACATTATGTCACCACCAGTGATAGTGCACATTATGTCACCACCAGTGATAGTGGTGCACATTATGTCACCACCAGTGATAGTGGTGCACATTATGTCACCACCAGTGATAGTGGTGCACATTATGTCACCACCAGTGATAGTGCACATTATGTCACCACCAGTGATAGTGCACATTATGTCACCACCAGTGATAGTGCACATTATGTCACCACCAGTGATAGTGGTGCACATTATGTCACCACCAGTGATAGTGGTGCACATTATGTCACCACCAGTGATAGTGCACATTATGTCACCACCAGTGATAGTGGTGCACATTATGTCACCACCAGTGATAGTGCACATTATGTCACCACCAGTGATAGTGCACATTATGTCACCACCAGTGATAGTGGTGCACATTATGTCACCACCAGTGATAGTGCACATTATGTCACCACCAGTGATAGTGCACATTATGTCACCACCAGTGATAGTGGTGCACATTATGTCACCACCAGTGATAGTGCACATTATGTCACCACCAGTGATAGTGCACATTATGTCACCACCAGTGATAGTGGTGCACATTATGTCACCACCAGTGATAGTGCACATTATGTCACCACCAGTGATAGTGGTGCACATTATGTCACCACCAGTGATAGTGGTGCACATTATGTCACCACCAGTGATAGTGGTGCAGATCTGAGTGTTTCCCGGTGCTTGGCAGTCACCGCGCTGCCAGACGTGTCCTGATAGCTTAGCTTTACGTCGCTTATTAGTGGATAATTGTACGTTTTTATAGATTTATAAAAAAAATTGTTTATAGTATTACATCTACAATAAACTAAAGTCAGTAATCACGTAACAGAATAAATGTACGGATGAGCAGCACTCAGCACATCAAGGCTGTGACCCTTACGACCCCAGGTCGCCGCCAGGCTGAGCACCACGACCCGCCAGGAGATCCTGACGACCAGCCTGGGAAACCTGGCGGGGCGGAGCGTCTCCCACGCCGCCTCCCGGAGGATCGTGACCCCGCGCGCTGCTCCCAAAGACACTCTTGGGAAGACGATATTAAAGGTCATCACGACTAACCTCGCTCCTGCCAAAGGGGTCACCTTGGGTGACCCAGCCTTCCTGGAGCACAGCTGACCTGCCTCCTGTCAAGGGTAACCTTTTGGTGTGGGTGACCTTGGCTGACCTAAGTCACCAGTGACTTTCAAGACTAACCTGTGTTCACGGAAGCCTCTTCTAGTTTTTATATATGTCCTTGGATTATTTGTGAAATGGCTCAACCATGGCAGTGTAATCTGTTCCAACCATGGTAAACCAGGGTGTAAAAATTCGATAGTGCCTCTGGCTCGCATTTGCGATCTTTAATAATAATAATAATAATAATAATAATAATAATAATAATAATAATAATAATATTAATTAACAGTAATTAATAATATTAAAAGTTAAAACCAATAATATGCCTTATCAACATTTCCAAATCATGAAACACCTGAAATTAGACATGTCAGAAGATGCGGAGACAGGATCCGAGACTCAACCCCTGCGACCACAATTAGGTTAAGTTATTATTATAATCAAATAGAAGCGCTAAACCACAAGGGTCATAATTAGGTTAAGTGCAATCAAGTTACAATATTGCTACTTTGTCAAGTTTCTCCACATGAAACTTGATCCTTAAAGATGCAAGGGAACTTGATCCTTCATGATGGAAGGGAACTTGATCCTTCATGATGGAAGGAAACTTGATCATTCAAGACAGAAGGGAACTTGATCCTTTATGATTCAAGGAAACTTAATCCTTCATGATGGAAGGGAACTTGATCCTTCTTGATGCAAGGGAACTTGATCCTTCATGATGCAAGGGAATTTGATCTTTCATGATGCAAGGGAACTTGATCCTTCATGATGCAAGGGAATTTGATCTTTCATGATGCAAGGGAACTTGATCCTTCATGATGCAAGGGAACTTGATCCTTCATGATGGAAGGGAACTTGATCCTTCAAGACAGAAGGGAACTTGATCTCCCGAGATACAGTGTTGTAGGCTAACTTGGGAATTCAACTCCGCGCTCCCCTCAAGGAAGGTTCCTTGACGCTAATGAGGGGCTCTTGATCTAGGAAATTGGATCTGTGCTCCAGTTCCTTGAATTAAGCCTGAGTACCTTCCACATCCCCCCCCCACAGGCGCTGCATAATCCTACGGGTTTAGCGCTGCCCCCTTGATTATAATAATAGCTCCGCGCTACTGAAAAGAAACCAATGGAATAGTTTTCCTGCCACTGGTAACAATGGTAACCTTGGGTGTGGTTCCTGCCCTCTTACTGGTAAGACTGGTAACCTTGGGTGTGGTTCCTCTTAGCTAACGCCTCTCCCTCCCTCATTCCCTCACTATGCCTTTCCACCTTCGATGGCGTGGGTGTTCCACCCATGATCCCTACTGACCTAGCACTTCCTAGGTCCACGATCCCAGCCTCCCCTTTCTCTCCTAGCAGCACAAAGGGGTCATGAAATGACGAGGCTGGTACTGCCTCTACCATCACCGCCACCAATAATATCACCACCACCAATAATATCACCACCACCACCACCCCCCACCATTACCACCACCAACAACAATATTCACAAAACAGCAAAACCCCCACCATCAACAACAGCAAAACAACAACAGCAGCACCACCTCCTACAACAAAATAACACCAACAACCAGAAACCAACAGCAATAACACTACCATCACTAGCAACAACAACAACAACACTAACAACTACAACAAAATGACACCAACAACCACAAAACAACAGCAGCAAACGCCACCATCACTAGCAACAACAACACCTGCCTCTCAGAACGTCCAGCTTCCACAAGCTTGTTGACAAATTTGCATATTTACCAATCAAGAAAATTTGCACATATTTGATGTGACTCGGGAGAACAAATTTGCCAGATCTCTTTCCACTTCTTCCCTCACCCCTTCAACTCTTCCCCCCCTCACCCCTTCAACTCTCTCCCCTCCCTCTCCACTGCAGTCAAGTGCTCTTATTCCAAGGAACTATAAATACTCCTTACATCAAACCTGTGGGACGACCTATTAGCACATCCATCTCCCTTCACCACCTCCCACTATTACTATTTTCATTATCCCCTCCTAAAACTATCTTCTATCTTTACCACCCCTTTCACTCCTGCTATCTTCCTATCCTCATCACCACCTCCTACTCTTCTTCCCCATTTACTCTTTCGTCGTCCCTTAATCCTACTTCTTATCTCAGCTACTCCACCCACACACACTCCCTTTCCCCTTAGTGCTTCTTCCCCTCTCTCAAAAGAGCCTCACTGGGGAAGGGGGGATTATTTACACAGTTGGCCACTAGGGGGAAGCGCCTCCTCGCCCACACCACCTGATGACAAGTGCAAATCACATTTGCTTAACTGACAGTCGTCTCTCGTACAACTTTGCATTATGTGAGGTCCTTGAACCATATTATGCTGAGATAACTTTTAAATTGAGAGTAAAAAAAAACTTAAATCCTATTCTCAGAGAGAAAGAAACAGTGTGTGTGGTATGTGTGTAGTATGTGTGTGGTATGTGTGTGGTATGTGTGTGTGTGTGTACTCACCTAGTTGTGGTTGCAGGGGTCGATTCATAGGTCCTGGCCCCGCCTCTTCACTGGCCGCTACTGGATCACTCTCCCTGCGCCATGAGCTTTATCATTCCTCTTCTTAAAGCTATGTATGGATCCTGCCTTCACTACATCGCTTCCCAAACTATTCCACTTCCCGACCACTCTGTGACTGAAGAAATACTTCCTAACATCCCTGTGATTCATCTGAGTCTTCAACTTCCAACTGTGTCCCCTTGTTGCTGTGTCCCATCTCTGGAACATTCTGTCTCTGTCCACCTTGTCAATTCCTCTCAGTATTTTGTATGTCGTTATCATGTCCCCCCTATCTCTCCTGTCCTCCAGTGTCGTCAGATAGATTTCTCTTAACCTCTCCTCGTGTGTGTGTGTGTGTGTGTGTGTGTGTTAGTTAGTTACCATTTTGTCCTAGGCACATGTCGATTTGACACTAGGCCTGTTGTATGTATGTGTGTGTGTGTGTAAGGAAACACTTCGAAATGTTTCCGCCCCGTCGGGAATAGAACCCGGCCCTCCGTGCGTGAAGCGAGAGCTTTACCACTAGGCCACCGGTGTGTGTGTGTGTGTGTGTGTGTGTGTGTGTGTGTGTGTGTGTGTGTGTGTGTGTGTGTGTGTGTGTGTGCGTGCGTGCGTGTGTGTGTGTGTGTGTGTGTGTGTGTGTGTGTGTGTGTGTGTGTGTGTGTGTGTGCGTGCGTGTGTGTGTGTATTAACAAAACAGTCATACCCGGACAATCAATCAATGAGTGCAAACTTGGAACAAGTGTGTCTGGAGTAGGTGTGTTAGTGTGACCTTGGTAACACAAGTTTGTTATGCAACACTGTGTCACCTTCCTCGCCTCATTCTTTCTGCATTATTAAGTACAAGGCTTGTCTGTACGTCTGGGTGAGATGGTAGCTGCCCAAACAGGGAAGAGATCCTTCTGATTTGCTATTATTGACTTATCCACCTAGATAATACACGCTAGTCCTCAATCTAGGTATAAGTAGATATTTATCAGTAGATTGCCATGGTGTGGCCTTCTAGGTTCTCCATCCCTCTCTCTTTCTCTCTCTCTCTCTCTCTCTCTCTCTCTCTCTCTCTCTCTCTCTCTCTCTCTCTCTCTCTCTCTCTTTCTTCTCTCTTATACATCAGCTATCAAGAACAATCAGAGTCGAGGGTGCCATTAGGTCATTAGGCAGGTTGGCAGTGGGTGCCACATGTGAAGCTCCCAAGCTTTGAGTGCCAGCCAACAATCACAAGCATGCACTGCCACTACAAGTGAGGCAGCAACACGATGTAAAATGAAGGCACTGAAGAAGGAATATACATACATACAGTATATATATATATATATATATATATATATATATATATTATATATATTTTATATATATATATATATATATATATATATATATATATATATATATATATATATATATATATATATATATATTATATATATATATTATATATATATTATATATATATATATATATATATATATATATATATATATATATATATACAATAATCGTGAACAAGCTATACAATATGCAAAACAACCACGGGGGAAGTTGAATGATAGCTCTAGGCCTTTAGTGTTGCAATCAACAAACTCTTCCGGAGCTTGCAATGTTGCAGAAATGAATAGAAAGTGCAGGTAGATTCGTTCAAGGGAACTAATATTATTATTACTGATTCTATGTCATCACTGAAGGCTCTTGACTCACATAATGACTCTAACATCATGCTCATTGCAGAAGCCAGATATAAATGTTCAAAAATTCGGGAAAAGGGAATTAATGCATAACTGTTATGGATTCCGCCACACACTGGATTACTCCTTCAGTGTATGAGTCTAGCATTAGCAGTAACATTAGGGGAGAATTAAAAAATGAAATTGAAATTAAGGTTATCCTCCCTCTTCTGCAAATCCGACAACACGACTATCACTCTTTGTCTCCCTGGGTGCTGCATGACCCTTACGGGGTTAGCGCTTCCCTGTGATGATAAAGATATAGGCAAGAAAGCTGCCGAGAATGGGCCAGTAGGCCTGCCTCATTATCACGGTGCTCTGAGAGGGGAGGGAGGGGGACTGAGGAGGGAGGGAGGGAGGGAGGGAGAGGGGAGAGGAGAGAGAGGAGAGAGAGAGAGAGAGAGAGAGAGAGAGAGAGAGAGAGAGAGAGAGAGAGAGAGAGAGAGAGGGGGAGAGGGAGAAGGAGGGAAGGAGACATAGAGAGAGTAGGGGGGAGGGAGGATCGATTCAGAGGTAAATGTTAGTTCAGTGTTGCTGTTGCCAGGGTAGGCAACCTCTATAGCCATCCACCACGGAGGTGGAGAAACTTCCCTCCACCACGGAGGTGGAGAAACTTCCCTCCACCACGGAGGTGGAGAAACTTCCCTCCACCACGGAGGTGGAGAAACTTCCCTCCACCACGGAGGTGGAGAAACTTCTCTCCACCACGGATGCGGAGAAACTTCAAGAAATGTGCACTGAGTTCAGATATTCAATCAACATTTTTGCAACTTGTCAGACAAACAAGCTGTCAAATATGACATTATTTTTTTTTTCAATTTAAACAATGTTTTTTTTTTTTTCGTCTAAGACAAACGCAGTAAATGAGCGAATAAAATTTACGTATTCTGAGTAACCATGTTTAAACAGTTTATAATACATTTTTTTTTTAATTTTCAAGTAAGCAACCCACTTCTCAATTTTTTTAATAATGTGGCGAATTTCGCTTCTCATTCAGCACATTTGCGACTGCATTTGAGAATAAGTCGCCCACCTACGCTTTGGGTGAGACTCGAACCCAAGGCAGGCGAGTACTTAAACTCGCAGGCCGGTGTGTTAACCACTGGACCAGTGGTTAGCACACCGGCCTGTGAGTTTTAGTATTCGCTTTGCCATGGGTTCGATCTCCTACCCGTTCTGTGATTAGCAAGCATGTTATTACGACTTTGTGAGGTATGTTCTGGACTTTACATATAACATCTAATGGTTAAAATCATAACCATAATTTTTAAAGGGGTGGACCAGTAAGCCAGCGGAAGGCCTCGATCGAATGACCAAAAGCTCCAGCTGCGGGTCTTTATATGACTCAGACCCACGTCAGGAAACACTTGTCCTGTTTCCTGACAAACCTTACCTAACCTAACCGTACAGCCGAACTAGACTACCCGTGCGGTGCACTACACCTGGTCCAGCCCCGTGCGGTGCACTACACCTGGTCCAGCCCCGTGCGGTGCACTACACCTGGTCCAGCCCCGTGCGGTGCACTACACCTGGTCCAGCCCCGTGCGGTGCACTACACCTGGTCCAGCCCGTGCGGTGCACTACACCTGGTCCAGCCCCGTGCGGTGCACTACACCTGGTCCAGCCCCGTGCGGTGCACTACACCTGGTCCAGCCCCGTGCGGTGCACTACACCTGGTCCAGCCTCGTGCGGTGCACTACACCTGGTCCAGCCCCGTGCGGTGCACTACACCTGGTCCAGCCTCGTGCGGTGCACTACACCTGGTCAGCCTCGTGCGGTGCACTACACCTGGTCCAGCCCGTGCGGTGCACTACACCTGGTCCAGCCCCGTGCGGTGCACTACACCTGGTCCAGCCCGTGCGGTGCACTACACCTGGTCCAGCCCCGTGCGGTGCACTACACCTGGTCCAGCCCGTGCGGTGCACTACACCCTGGTCCAGCCCCGTGCGGTGCACTACACCTGGTCCAGCCCCGTGCGGTGCACTACACCTGGTCCAGCCCGTGCGGTGCACTACACCTGGTCCCGCCCGTGCGGTGCACTACACCTGGTCCCGCCCGTGCGGTGCACTACACCTGGTCCAGCCTCGTGCGGTGCACTACACCTGGTCCAGCCCGTGCGGTGCACTACACCTGGTCCAGCCCCGTGCGGTGCACTACACCTGGTCCAGCCTCGTGCGGTGCACTACACCTGGTCCAGCCCCGTGCGGTGCACTACACCTGGTCCAGCCCCGTGCGGTGCACTACACCTGGTCCAGCCTCGTGCGGTGCACTACACCTGGTCCAGCCTCGTGCGGTGCACTACACCTGGTCCAGCCCCGTGCGGTGCACTACACCTGGTCCAGCCCCGTGCGGTGCACTACACCTGGTCCAGCCCCGTGCGGTGCACTACACCTGGTCCAGCCCCGTGCGGTGCACTACACCTGGTCCAGCCCCGTGCGGTGCACTACACCTGGTCCAGCCCCGTGCGGTGCACTACACCTGGTCCAGCCCCGTGCGGTGCACTACACCTGGTCCAGCCTCCAACATCACATTTTCTTCTGCCATCTCCCGTGGAGATGACGTGACGTTCACCACCACAGCTAAAGTAGACACTAATATTAAGAACAGAGGAATCTTAAAAACAGAAAGTAAATTAAACTATACATACCATGAGAGAGAGCGAAACGTTCTGGTACACACACCTCTCTCTCTCTCTCTCTCTCTCTCTCTCTCTCTCTCTCTCTCTCTCTCTCTCTCTCTCTCTCACACACATACACTATTATTTATGTCATGTGAAACAAGCCAAATTACCCGAGTAATAAAATTAATCGAAAATTTTATGGTACGGATTGATAACTACATTTTTGCTAATTAACCTGGCGTACAAAATTATATTTTCGCATCAAAGTTACATTACTACAGCAGCCTCACTTAACATGGTAAAAAATTTAGCGTAGTCCTAACTAATCTAGCTCTGAGCAGCCTTAATTTTGTTTGTATTAATAAAGGTCAATGTAACGTGAACAGGTAAAATGTCACTTAAACAGAAGCTGAAACACTGAGAAGAGTCTGTGTAATCAAGCCTCAGAGATACTCTTCAGTAGCTCTGCTGAAGAGGGTCTCTGATGGAGGATGAAATATGCACTCTAGTCCGCGTTTTATTTTACGTCCACTTGGGATTTACTTTTCACTTGGGATTTACTTTTCATTTATCATACGTACGACACATATATCCATCAGTTTCAATAATTTCGTGATGTTAAAATGAATTTTCTCAGTGTTATTAAAATCAGTGAATTTACACTCTGCTTGTATGTCAAATGACTCGTTGCTTTCTAAGCTAAGATTGCAAGCTCTAGCTAAAAAGCACGACACACACTGGTGGCTTGCGAGCTATACACAAGACAAACTACGGTGATTATAAGATGTACCAGGAGGTACATCTAACTGCTCACAACCCCGTGCATAAATACACGTCCTCATCATCCCTCTGTCATGTAATTCACTCGCTGAGTTACACCCACGTCTTCATAAACACGTCAAAAACCCAACCTAACATATTCTATTAGAGAAAAATCATACACCGCCTCACAAACACTAATAACTCCCCCACAAACACTAATAACTCCCCCACAAACACTCGTTAACACGGAGACCCATTCATAGCACACCACGGACTCTCGTACGCTATATAATACATCGTCAAAAAGAAGTAACATGATGATAATAAGGGTTTAAAGTCTATCATTACCGGGAAATGAAGAGGGCTGGAGAAGAGAGTGGGAGGGGCAGGGAAGGAGTTTCCAAGTGAACAAACACACACACACGGGGCCACTTTTCGCACTCTATGGCAGTAATCTGCTAATGTGGCAATTACTCTGCTCCTCCAAGAGTAAAGATTTTTTTTTAAATTGGCTGAGAAATACGCAGCAGCCAGAGAGTGTTTTGAATATTTGAATATTTCCACTGACACGCACTTAATGTTATATTCACCAACATCCTTCACTGTCATGTTTGCGCACTTCTGGTAAAACCGCTGTTGAATGAATGATGATGTAAGCATTTTTTTTTTTTTGGAGGGTCAACCTAACCAGGTAAGAGAAAGCCGCACCGGCTTTCGTGGCATTAAAATTAGCTTTATCTGTGTGGCTTCTCACCCCTCCCATGCGCCAGAGGTCGCTTCTTAACCCGCACACCTACACACAGGCGAGTGTGTAAACGGTTAAGTTTCTTCATGTATTATCTGAGTCTCTGAATCTTCACCTGTTCTTAAGAGAGGTGTTCACAACTTTGCATTTATGGAGGGATTACGTGTAGAAGTCTGACTGCAAGAAGAGCACTATTGGGACCTGGCTTGAAGCGGCGTTATTATTATTATTAATGAGAAGGTGTTTGGGTATTGATGATTATTATGGGGGTTTCAAGCCTCCTTCGGCGCCGCCACTGCATTTATAACACTAACACTTTGTATTTACGAACCCATGAAGGCCGACTCCACATGGCTGTCAGCCAGGAGGATCTCGAATGTGAAATTTTAAAACATATTTTCATCTTAAGAACGTTTTTCAATGTTCAAACCTTCACGATTCGTGACCATGAGGACGCGCATCAGATCAAGGTGACGAAGAGATCTTTCTTCAGCTATTATCAACACAGCTGCAGCATAATCAATGGAAGATCTAACATAGGCTATATAAATCGTTTTGACTTATTATATTAGCACCACAGTTGTGGTATGGCGAATTCACTGTACAGAACGTTTGCACGCAGATATTTGCAAGATTTAACGTAGGTTATGATTTTGGGGAATGAATTTCCTGGGAAACAAACTGGTGGCGCATTTGTTGTTGAATATCTGAATCATAAATGCAGATGTAAGGGGTCATAGTCGATTGTTATTAAATTGTTCAAACTTCATTAAGAATGGTACTGATTCTCTTACGCCCTGTTGTGTGGATGATGATGATGTCACTGGCATAGCTTACAGCTATATAATGAAACCATATAGCTACATAGTATATATTAACTCACCAGAGGTAAGGTTATCACAACAGTGTATATTAACTCACCACAGGTAGGGTCATCACCCACTCCATCCACCATTCGTTAAAATCTTTCGGCTGGATTACCTGAAATAGATAAAAAATGTATAAACATTGTTATCTCACAATAATATTTATTATTATTATTATTATTATTATTATTATTATTATTATTATTATTAAGCAGTAACTCTGTAGAAAGTAATTATCTGAGCAAGAGTAACATGAATAATATTGATAAACAGTTCAGGGATCGAACCTGAAGGAGGTTCAGCGTCGCAAAACTGATCACTGAATCTTCAAAGAAAGCCAGGAGCCTCAGTGAACACCAAACTGTTCCATGTTTGATCTACGAATAAGAGCAGCAGTGTGCGTATTCTTTTGTAGCCTCGGCGGAGAAGGGGTAACGTGCTCAACTGATACTCTGTAGTGAGAAGTTCAATCTCACAATTGAAGTAGGAAATTTATATTTACAAATATACAGTAACACCATATATATATATATATATATATATAATAGTGATTATGATATATATATATATATATATATATATATGTATAATTGAAACATATATATATATATATTTATTTATATTATATGTTATATATATATATAAATAATATAATAAATAATATATATATATATATATATATATATATATATATATATATATATATATATATATATATATATAAAGCGAGGAATAACGTGAAATTCGTAGTAAACGAGTCCCCAACTCTAACATAACCAAAATTTTTTGGATCGGGAAGTTTGCTTAAAAATTTTTGTAAGAAATCAAGGTTTTCTTTGGGAGGATGAGTTGGATATTTTCTTATAACCTCCTCAGGTGCTGCTGTTGTGTCAGCAAAATACACCGAAAGTATTAAAAGGTTATAACATGTGAAATTTCACATTTTTCTGATTCTCAAATATATTTTTAGTAAGAATGTGAATAACGTGGAGTATAAAGCCAAGAATTACATTTAAATACTGACTTTCCTATAATTAAATATTACAGGAATCACTAGTTCTTATTTTACCCACTTCTATACTAAATCTTACTCACTAGATGGCGTCTCAATAACCACAACTTCCACTAATCTCACGACAAGTAACTGAAACAATTAGGCTCCTTACACACCAGGAAGGTAAGTGTTGTGAGTTCAGTCAACCACGTAGGAGTGGGCTACCAGGGTGAGGTGAAGCAGAGGTCCTGGTGGTAAGTACACTGTACCAGGGTACCAGAGTGGGATACCAAGGTGAGGTGAAGCAGAGGTCCTGGTGGTAAGTACACTGTACCAGGGTACCACAGTGGGATACCAAGGTGAGGTGAAGCAGAGGTCCTGGTGGTAAGTACACTGTACCAGGGTACCACAGTGGGCTACCAGGGTGAGGTGAAGCATAGGTCCTGGTGGTAAGTACACTGTACCAGGGTACCACAGTGGGCTACCAGGGTGAGGTGAAGCATAGGTCCTGGTGGTAAGTACACTGTACCAGGGTACCACAGTGGGCTACCAGGGTGAGGTGAAGCAGAGGTCCTGGTGGTAAGTACACTGTACCAGGGTACAACAGTGGGCTACCAGGGCGAGGTGAAGCAGAGGTCCTGGTGGTAAGTACACTGTACCAGG
Organism: Cherax destructor; assembly: GCA_009830355.1. Taxonomy (NCBI): domain Eukaryota; kingdom Metazoa; phylum Arthropoda; class Malacostraca; order Decapoda; family Parastacidae; genus Cherax; species Cherax destructor. Next base: position 96,720 of record WNWK01000262.1, on the reverse strand, counting down.
GTACCACAGTGGGCTACCAGGGTGAGGTGAATCATAGGTCCTGGTGGTAAGTACACTGTACCAGGGTACCACAGTGGGCTACCAGGGTGAGGTGAAGCAGAGGTCCTGGTGGTAAGTACACTGTACCAGGGTACCACAGTGGGATACCAAGGTGAGGTGAAGCAGAGGTCCTGGTGGTAAGTACACTGTACCAGGGTACCACAGTGGGCTACCAGGGTGAGGTGAAGCATAGGTCCTGGTGGTAAACACACTGTATCAGGGTACCACAGTGTCTTACACACTCTGTTCCATTAATAATGATCTTATTATTATTATTATTATTATTATTATTATTATTATTACTGTATTCACGGCTAAGAGCTCAGCCTGTAGGGTTTGTGGAAAAGGTAGTTATAAGGTTCAGTCGAAGGAAAGAGAGAATAGCTACAGTTCGTTGGATCAATGGAACAGTAAGTAATCTTAGATATCAAATTGACTAGTATATATCCATCTATCTTCTCCCAGTGACACAGCTGGTTACCCTGCCAGGCGACATGACATGACCCAGCTCTCTCAGTTGCATGACAGTCCACCTCATGTCATGAGGCACCTACCAGTCTGCCAGCTCTCTCTGTCTGCATCACCCCCTCAATCAACACCCCCCCCCACCCCACCCTTAGCCCAACCTAGTAACCGTCCGCACGCTAACACACACACGCTACTGACTACCATGGTTTATTGTGGGATGTGGCACATGTCTTCGGTGTGTGTACTCACTTATATGTAGTTGCAAGGGTCGAGTCACAGCCCCTGGCCCCTGTAAGAGTGTGTGTGTGACGTATACGTGAAGGGTACGCATCAGAAACAGTAAACAAATGAAAAATAGAAAAGAATCATTATAGATGCATTCACTAGGGGCGAGGGAGACAGCAGATGGGGTACGATTTTTTAGTAAACAATATTGGATGCATCAGCAGTGTGCTGTTACCCTATTCTATATTCTATATCTACAGTGGGAACAAAAGCTAACTGGGTATTAGCCTTTAATGAGTTTCGAGAGTTTTTCTGCTCCCGGAGCCCGGCCCCGAGCTCTTCTTGCCGAATAAGGTAAGCGAAAATATGTGTATGCAATAATTTCGCAAAAATCATTCTGAACCTAACGAAAAAAATATATTTCATTGTGTTTGTTTATTATTAAATTATTGTAAACTTTTATAAACTATATTTAGTTGGATTAGGCTAAATTAAATTGTGCTTGTTATAATAAGGCTAGGTAAGTTTTCTAAGGTTCTTTTGGTACAAAATTATTCATTTTTACATTAACATAAATTAAAAAAATATATCTTTAAACGTATAAGATATTCGGCACGAAACACACACACACACACACAGGAGCCAGAAGCTGAGTCTCGACCCCTGCAACCACAATTAGGTGAGTACACACACACACACACACACACACACACATATATATATATATATATATATATATATATATATATATATATATATATATATACATATATATTTATATATATATATATATATATATATATATATATATATATATATATATATATATATATATATATATATATACATGCTGCATGCATTCGCACACAACTGGAGCATCACCAGGATGCTAATGGCTGCTGGCAGATTTAGGGTGGACAAGGTGGATATCCTCAGACACTCCAGATTAGATAAGTATCCCACTCCACCAGGCCCTAAGTCAGGGCGGGGGTTAAGAGGAGAGAATGTAGAGGTAAAGGGGAGGGGAAGGGGAAAATGGAAAGGGTTAGGGTAAGGGTATTAATGGGAGGGAAGGGGTTGTGAAGATAGACTCATACAACCACACAAACACTAGGGTAATAGTCCCGACAGTGTGTCAACATTTAGCACCAGCGTGTGCTTGTTAAGCTGGCCAGCTTTGTTACCGCCAGCTCACTAACGAGTCAGCAGACAACTAACGAAGTAACAAGCCAATTAGAGCACAAGGAAGAATACGAAATCATTTTTTCCCCTGAGTCAAACACAGAGCTAGACATGATAGCCGTAAACGCACAAAGACTGACTTCGTGGCAGCAGAAGTAAGACCCACAGCCAGACAGGTGGAACAAGAATGTTTGAGATCTTCTCTGTTTATCTCTGTCTGCAACCTACTTCACTGTCTATGTTTGGGACCTTCTTTGTTTGTCTGTCTTTCCTTTGTTTGTAGTGCACTTCTATTTTTGTCTCTTGTCTTAATTGTTCCATTTCTTTATCTCTCGTTCTAATTGTTAGATATATATTTATCGTCATTTATCTTCCGGTTCTTTTACCTTCCCTCGTCACACATTTAATCAGACACATCCTTCACCCCTTGCTTCCTCTACCTCACTTTAACTCACTTCGTCCATCTTACTTCATTTATCTTACTTCGTCCATCTTACCTCTTCTACCTTTGTCCACTTCATCTACCTTACTTCATCTACCTTACTTCGTCTACCTTACTTCGTCTACCTTACTTCGTCTACCTTACATCCGCTTTTGTCACTGTTACTCTTAACCTTACATACCTTTCTCACTTCCCCGTCTCCCCTCGCGTCCTATTATACATCTTTAATTTTTTCATCTCTCATTTCACTTCTCTACCTCCCCCTCACTTCCCTCCACTACCTCTCCCTCACTTCCCTCCACTACCTCCCCTCACTTCCCTCCACTACCTCCCCTCACTTCCCTCCACTACCTCCCCTCACTTCCCTCCACTACCTCCCCTCACTTCCCTCCACTACCTCTCCCTCACTTCCCTCCACTACCTCCCCTCACTTCCCTCCACTACCTCCCCTCACTTCCCTCCACTACCTCCCCTCACTTCCCTCCACTACCTCCCCTCACTTCAGAATATGTTTATCATGACAGGATAAACAAAACGGACACGATAAGCACCACGATACACAAGCCAACATAATCCTATATCCTGCAGGTGGTGGTGGTGGTGAGATAGCCCTGGCCACCACCAGAGGCTAAATGCTAATACGAATTCCCTTTTTCAAGTGAGGTTATCAATCTGGGTTTGTCTGGCACACCTGGGGGTGCCAAGAGTGTGTCAGCTTCTGTGTTTCTCTGGCACTCCTTGGGATGCCAAGAGTGTGTCAGCTAGTGCTTATCCTCACCCACATTCTTGATACACTTTGGGGAGTAAATTGTCGGCAAACCAACACAGATAGCATTACCTGCATTTCTATCCTCATGTGCTTGATCCGGATCTGCACACACACACATACAAACACACACACACACACACACAGGAGGCCAGGAGCTATGTCTCGACCCCTGCAACCACAACTAGGTGAGTACAACTAGGTGAGTACACACACACACAGCATTACCTGCATTTCTATCCTCATGTGCTTGATCCGGATCTGCACACACACACACATATACACACACACACAGACAACATTACCTGCATTTCTATCCGCATGTGTTGGATCATGATCTACACACACACACACAGCTATGAAGCCTAGGGAAAGACAAAGGAGACTGCAGACGGAATACAGCCTAAGAGGTCAGAGACTGCAAAACTCACGGAAAGAAAAGGATCTTGGGGTGAGCATCATACCGAACACATCTCCTGAGGCGCACATCAACCAAATAACTGCTGCAGCATACAGAAAGGCCTGGTAAACCTAAGACATCTAATTAAGGAGTCATTTACAACACTGTACACCGTGTACGTCAGGCCCATATTGGAGTATGCAGCACCAGTGTGGAACCCACACCTGGTCAAACACGTGAAGAAATTAGTGAAAGTACAAAGGTTTGCAACAAGACTAGTCCCGGAGCTGAGAGGTTTGCCCTACGAGGAGAGGTTAAGGGCACTCAACCTGACAACAGTGGAAGACAGGAGGGATAGGGGACAACATGATAAGAACATATAAAATGCGAGGAATTGACAGGGTGGATAGGGACAGAATGTTTCAGAGATGTGACATAGCAACAAGGGGTCACAACTAGAAGTTGAAAACTCAGATGAGTCACAGGGATGTTAGGAAGCATTTCTTCAATCATAGAGTGGTCAGGAAGTGGAACAATCTGGAGAGTGATGTAGTGGAGGCAGGATCCATACATAGCTTTACGAAGAGGTATGATAAAGCTCATGGAGCAGGGAGAGTATACCTAGTAGGGACCAGTGAAGAGGCGGAGCTAGGAGCTATGACTCGACCCTGCAACCACAATTAGTATGTATATATATATATATATATATATATATATATATATATATATATATATATATATACATATATATATATATATATATATATATACATATATATATATATATATATATATATATATATATATATATATATATATATATATATATATATATATATATATATATATATATATATATATATATAATATTAATGTAACCACGAATAAGAGGTATATAAACAATAACGCACTGCGGCTTGCCGGGATCGAACCCGTGATGTTTAGCGTCTCGTGAGAAGCAAGTGTATATATACAGTACACACACACACATATATATATATTGCTTCTCACGAGACGCGCTAAAACATCACGGGTTCGATCCCGGCAAGCCGCAGTGCGTTATTGTTTATATACCTCTTATTCGTGGTTACATTAATATATATATATATATATATATATATATATATATATATATATATATATATATATATATATATATATATTAAACACACCGGCTGTATCCAACCGAAAAAAAGAAAACGAAGTTGTTTTTTTTAAATTTAGTAATTTATGCAGGGTGACTCACGGAAGAAACCATATTAACCATCACTCATTCACTCTCTGTCTTTCCGGAATTGTGCTGACATCACAATCAGATTGCCCTCCGCCTGAAACACGGCCACCCTCCCTTCAGGGTGCAGGCACTGCCCTTTCCACCTTATAAATGAAGCTAAGACGCATTTCAAGTACAGTTCAAAGCACCTTGGTGCTGTCTTTGAAGGAGACAGAACCAAGGTGCTTCCAACACCCTGCAGGCTGTAAGGAACGTTTACGGGGGCGTTATATTCATTTGGAAATGTTAAACCCCCAAGTGTCATGCAGGGTCTGGGAAATAAGAAGCACTGATTGACTGATGCGAGGACGAAGGTTGCTCCAATTTCTCTAATCACGAGCCTTTCACCAACAATAAGGCACTTTCTTTGAAGTATTATTATTATTGTTGTTATTTATCATTATTATTATTATTATTTAACACACCTGCCGTCTCCCACCGAGGCAGGGCGACTCAAAAGGTAGAAAACACCTTCATCTTCAATGATTTAATCGTTGTCTTATCATAAGTGTGCTGACAGTTCATTTATCACCATCCCCATCATCATCAAGGGGGAAACGCTAAACTCGTAGGGGTCGTGTTGATAAGTAAGACACTGCAACATTTAGGCATCTTTATTCCGAAACGTTTCGCCTACACGGTAGGCTTCTTCAGTCGAGTACAGAGGCGGGAGGAGAAGCTGCCCTTACTGTATACCATTATCATATTCACTCGTAAGTCATAGAGGACCTTGAAGGAGTGTTGAGGAGGACCTTGAAGGAGTGTTGAGGAGGACCTTGAAGGAGTGTTGAGGAGGACCTTGAAGGAGTGTTGAGGAGGACCTTGAAGAAGTGTTGAGGAGGAACTTGACCGAGTTATACAGTAGGTGTGTCACCGTCAAGGTGATGCCAGAACAATGGTGATGAGTTTAACATTTATAGATGTTGATGTTCCACTTCCTTGCACACCTTTTGTCTCGGTCTTTACCTCTTCTTTCATATCTTCCTGCTTCTGTATTTCCTATCTTCCATTCCTGTTTATTTATCTTCATCTTTTTGCTCCATCTCTCCTTCCTTACCTCAAGTTCTCTTTTTTTTCCACCTTCACTGTTTATGACTTGTCGTTTCTTCTTTCTCTGTCCCCCTTCCTTATTACCTGTCTTCCATCTATACTGTTTGTCTCCATCTTTGTCTTCTTTCTTCTTTTATGCTTCACCTCTTGTTCGTGGTCTTCCACGTTCCTTATGCTGGTGCTTCTGTCGTCAGCACACCATTTCAGGAAGTGTCGTAAAACCTAGAATGAGAGTTCCTGCTCTTTCTTCTTAATTACCCCAGGCTGTGTGGGAAGGTTATTGTGCTCCCTTCCCCTCCCATCACCCTACCCTCCCTCCCTTCGCTCTTCTCCTTCCCTTCACTTTTCTCCCTTCTTCTCTCACCCTCCTCTCCCAATAAAATGTCGTGCGCAACAGTGGGTAAAAAAAAAAGGGAAGGGAAAATACTACTACTACTACTAATAATAATAATATCTTTATTTACTACAAGTACATATACAAGGTATATAGGCCTATGCTGAGCATTTCGGGCAAATTAGGTTAGTTTTGTCCCAGGATGCGACCCACACCAGTCGACTAACACCCAGGAACCCATTTTAAACTGATGGGTGAACAGGGACAGGGACAGCAGGTGTCTTATGGAAACACGTCCCTAATGTTTTCCAGTCGTACCGGAGGAGATTCGAACCCCGGACCTCAGTGTGTGAGCTGAGTGCGTTAGCGATCGAGCTACGGGACACTAGGATAAGAATGTGACGAACGCAAGAAAGGGAGGGAAAGAGAAGACTCGGGAAGAGTAAAGACGAAAAAGGAGGGAGCGCAGGAGAGGTGAGAAGAGGGTGGAGGAAGAGACATGGATGACGTACCCGACGTCAGCTTGACCTTAAGTTAGGTAAGATTCGTCAGGAAACAGGACAAGTGCTTCCTGACGCGGATCTTTAGTCATATGACGACCCTCCAATGGAGCTTCTGGTTATGTGACTGAGGTCTTCCACTTACTGGTCCACCCCCTTTAAAAAAATAAGATTATTAAACCTTTAATTTATATAGCTTAATGTCACATTTTCAACGGCCAGGTTATCCTGGTTGCTGGTAGCGGCCCGTAGACCTGGGTAACCATCTGGCACTGTAGCAGGTAGTAGTAGTAATAGTAGTAGTAGTAGTAGTAGTAGTAGTAGTAGTAGTAGTAGTAGTAGTAGTAGCAGTAATAGTAGTAGTAGTAGTAGTAGTAGTTCAGTTTCCTATTTAAAAATTCTACCATTGTTTGGGCAGCATTTTTTACATGTAGTGGTATCAAGTTTAATAGATGTAAACCACGGATGCTGACACAATGTTCTTTTGATAGTACCTACATCAACTCTGATTTTAACAGGGTTTGCTATATACTTCCCTTATCTCTCACTCCACTACGTTGTTATCGTAGTTTGCTGATTTGGTACTTGAGCTTCAAGTATTTTCAATGTATTTATTATAAATTGACTTCTCTCTATTCCAGAGAGAACATTCCAAGTGCTTTGAATCGTTCCCAGTAGTTTATATGTTCCACTGACTCGACAATAAACGATCTCTCTCTCTCTCTCTCTCTCTCTCTCTCTCTCTCTCTCTCTCTCTCTCTCTCTCTCTCCCAACAAGTTCATTACTAGTAATTCCTTCCTGAAATCAACTGTAAAAGCAACTGCTCAAGAAGAAATTGGTATATACCTTTGATATATCTTTGAAGAGTTTCTCTACTCTCTGAGTCTGGCCATGGGCCAGGCTCGTCTGGTGCTTGCCTGGTCAACCAGGCTGTTGCTGCTGAGGCCCGCTGCCCCACATATCCATCACAGCCTGGTTGATCTGGCACCTGGTGAAGATACTTGTCCAGATAGTAATAATTTATCACAAGTTATATACACTGATGGATCTAAGCAAGAGTCTACTAGCAGGGCTGCATCTGCTCTTGTTGCCACCTCCCTAGTTAAGAACGACAACAACTTTGTTGAGTTAGGCATAAGAATTAACAACAAATGGGCACTAAAGCTAACTTATGACACTGACCTTGACTCTATCATCATTACTAATTCTATGTCATTACTGAAGGTTCTTGACTCACCTAATGACTCTTAACAACATGCTCACTGGAGAAGCCAGGTATAGATACTAAAAAATCCGGGAAAAGGGGAATTTATGTACAATTGTTATAGATTACTCCTTTATGATAGAGTTGTTAGGTTACCCGGAAGGAGAATGTAGAATATAACTTTGGTGTATCTGTGTCTAGCATTAATATTAATAGCATTAATATTAGGAAAGAAATATATAATGAAACTGAATGTTATAGGAATGCAATCAGAAGCATGAGTAGATCTGTAATCCACTATCATAACATGAACGTAGATAAATGCGTTTAAGGAGCAACTTGCAACGTGAACAGACTGACTGATGTTGTAGTGGCCAGGTTTAGGCTTGGTTACAAGTACTTCTGGCAGTTTGGTAGATAATGAAATGATGATCAAACCAAATGCAAAGTATATGGCCAGCCCTATGGTCACTATCTTTAACACTACGTGCTTAATTGTTCACTTACTGAGGAATATATAGTATAAAAACCCATGTGACATGTCAAGATATCTTATTAATACAAATAAGATACCAGATATATTAAGCAAATTACCTAAATTTGATTGTAACAGATAAATGAACTGTAGATATAAATCCAAATGTACTCCCGCTAATCCTTTTGGGGCCTAGTTCCTAGGCCTTTTGTGAATCCATATGCTCTTGCGCCTCCGTCCACAGGATGGATATGGGGGCACACACTAGCCTAGCAACCTCGGTGGCAAAATCTAAACTCTCTCTCTCTCTCTCTCTCTCTCTCTCTCTCTCTCTCTCTCTCTCTCCATGAAAGGTGATGTGAGCGTTGAATAATATTCGAAAATAAAGAGCACAAAGTGATCTGAATCGTATCGTCATTGGTGTGACTTCTCTCGTTTCGAATGTTCTCATAATTATTGTGTTCTCTAAATAACAGTTCATTTAACACTATTATTTGTTATGTATTTCGTTTTTCTGAGATGAAAAGAAAAATTAGATGTGAGGAAAAGGAAGAGGTTGGGAATTTGATGGTATTTAGAATGTGGGAGGTTGTGATGGCAGGCAGGGTGTGAAGGAGGGGTTATAGGTGGGGGTGGAGTTATGGGTGACAGGTCTGGGTGAGAGTGATGGGTGACATGTAGGGGTGGGAGTGGTGGGTGACATGTAGGGGTGGGAGTGGTGGGTGACAGGTGGGGTGGGAGTGGTGGGTGACAGGTGGGGTGGGAGTGGTGGGTGACAGGTGGGGTGGGAGTGATGGGTGACAGGTGGAGTGGGAGTGGTGGATGACAGGTGGGGTGGGAGTGGTGGGTGACAGGTGGGGTGGGAGTGGTGGGTGACAGGTGGGGTGGGAGTGATGGGTGACAGGTGGAGTGGGAGTGGTGGATGACAGGTGGGGTGGGAGTGGTGGGTGACAGGTGGAGTGTGGTGGGTGACAGGTGGGGGGAGTGGTGGGTGACAGGTGGGGTGGGAGTGATGGGTGACATTAGACTTGATGACTAATAAAACATACGAATTTCCCAGGATGGTACCACATACTAAGAAAAGAAAGAATTGAATAAGGAAACGTGGCCCTGTTAAGATTTGAGATGACTGAACATCCCCAATTGTAGTCACTTCAAAAAGCTTTAAACGACTAGTTGAAGATTAAGGGTATGTTTATTGATGAAACGTTTCGCCTACACAGTAGGCTTCTTCAGTCAAATACAAAGGGAGCAATAGTAATGAAATAAAAATGATGTAATCAGTCCATCAACCTTAGAGAAAAAGTATTTGAGGTGGTCAGTCCCTCAGCCTGGAGAAAAGTTCAGCTCCATGGTCTGGAACGATATAAAGCTGGGGGACTCAAGATGATTCATACAATGCTGAGAGAACGTTGTTTTTGTAATTATATTCAATAACGGAGATGTTAAGCCAGAACGTTCGTGCTGTGTGGATTAAACTCCGTTTATTGCTGGGTTCCCCGTTTTCTTTACCATCATCACAACTTGCTTATCAGTAAAGCATAAAAAAGTCAGTAAAGCATATTTATTTTTGTGTTACATTATAACTGGTTATATCTGATTAATTTACATTAACATAGACTAACACTAAATAACATACATATAGAAACGGTTAGCTTAAGTCTAAAGAGTAAAAAAAAATTTACTGCTTAGGTGAACCTTCTGCGCGCGCGCGCACATACACACAGATAGTAGCGACCACCTATGGACCACTACACCGGTTTCTCAGCCTCCCAAATTATGAAGGATTTCAATATACATCTACCTGTATACCGCTGAGGAGGAGGAAGAAGCAGAAGCAGAAGCACAGCACAGCAGCAGCAGCAGCCACAGCAGCAGCAGCAGCAGCAAGCATCGACTGCTCACATCAAAAAATAAATAAAAAAACACTTACAGCAAAGTTTTATATCATGACGTACGACTCTCACAAGAGACTGGGCTAGGCTGCAACTGTAAACACGTATTGGAGTTACACTAAATTGCATCACATTCATAAAATTCGCGACATATATTTCATGAAGAATTCACTAAGCATGGCAAAAATGGTGCCGGCTTCCAGCTCTGTGCAGGAACACAGACGAGACTTCATTTGTTGTTATTTTTATTATGTTTCCAAATACCTTTTATGGCAGGACAAAAAACGCGACTGTCAAGGGCTAGTCTCTTTATTTTTTACCACCCTCCCTTCCTCCTTTCTCTCTCTCTCTCTCTCTCTCTTCTTCTCTCTCTAATGTACAATGAGCTTATATTATATCTTACAATACATAATTAAATGACTCGGCCTTAGTGAACGGAGGTTACCAGGTGACCTCATATGAATCTTGAATACAATAAATGTGAAATAGTCAATAATGAAGATATGGTCACAGTGCAAAGAGAGAGAATTAAACGAAACAATGTTATGAAACTCCGCGGCAAGACGAGTGCTAACTCATTTCAGTCCTTCAAAAATCTGTCGGATAAACATCTTACAAATATAGAATTTTACTTGTCACAGTGCACTCCGGGCACTGGCCACAGACACCCTGGCAGAAATTGCGGAACTAGACACTAGGTCCGGCTGCCCACGGTCAACAGTATTTACAAGTGGAATTAGTGGCGTAAACATCGCTGCAGCTGCCAATGGAGTAGCTTAGCGCAAATAGTTCTAATACTACTGCAACAGAGGCAGTTATTACCTTTGACTTCTATTCACTTTTATCTTTCTTATCAAATATGCATACCCGTTTCTCGTATACGGCATGAGATCCCCCTTCACTCTGCAGATAACCTCGGTGTGGACTGCACAAAGTCTTCTGCAATCTACCTGTCTCATAAAAACACTCCACAATCATCCCCACCACAACCGCTGCTGGCGCTGCCATCACAACCCTCACAACCGGCACCAATACCATATGACCGGTTATAAGGGTTCCACTAACCTTGCAGCCCGTCCTGAGGCGAGGCTTCCTTGTTGACCGCATAATGTCATCGGCCCGCAGGCCAACATAAATATCACAACCAGAGAGATCAGCAATAATCGCAGGAAGCCGTTCGGTTCCTTCTTTAAAATTTCTACCTCGGTTCCAGCAATATTTCTGATAACTGTTGATAACAGGCTGAGGAGTTTTGTACCACAAATGTTGCCACAATGTTTTCCAATTGCGTCTATGACACCCTGCATTCCACTGGGTTTATTCCGCACCTCCTCCCATACGTCACTCCAGTAAATTAATATTCTGTGCTCGTTTTGAGTTCTTCATTCTTCCCACATTTAAAGCAAATAAAATTGGTCGCCACTGAACATCATGTTATTTTCGTTTGCCCATTCGAAAACTTTGTTAATATTTGATTGCATTGGTTCTGTATCTTCTGAGGAGGAGGCTTTCATAATTATGTTGATAACGTCAGCAAAAGATGTTGCAAAGCAACACTTACATCAATGTCTGCTCTGAGTATGACAAAGGTGCTAGACTCGTGGCTTGGGTTACTCAACCTCTTAACTGAGACTATTTTATTTACTACCATTTTTTTGTGATATGTTAGAAATTTGAAAATCCATCTCCTTATTTTTTTCCTGTTTAAACTACTGACCTCATTTTATGAGGTCGCATCTGTCAAATGTTTCTGCAAAATCCATGTAAAACATTACAACTATTACCAGCACAACTCTCACTATTATCACCCCCACTCCAACACCACCCCCACCACCACTCCAACACCACAAAAACCACCACCCCCACCACCACCCCCACCACCACCCCCACCACCACCCCCACCACCACTCCAACACCACCCCACCACCACACCAGCACCACCACTCCAGCACCACCCCCACCACCACTCCAGCACCACCCCTGCCACCATCACCACCATCACTCTTACCACCACCACCACTCCAGTACCACCACCACCATACCAACACCACCCCCACTCCAGCACCACCCCTGCCACCATCACCACCACTCTCACCACCATCACTCTCACCACCACTCCAGCACCACCCCAACTACACCTATTTTCACCCCACCACCACCACTCACTATTTTCACCCCACCACTCCACCAGCACTCTATTTTCACCCCACCACTACTCTCACTATTTTCACCACACCACTCCAGCAGCACCACCACGTGACCTCCAGCTGGGTTCTTCCACAGACAGTCATGGTGAGGGTGGTGAAGAGCATGTGGCTACTTCACTCACTTCAAGGACGCCACAACCTCGTTTTTCTCCATGATCTGCCTGCTTGATTCAGTGCTTGTCTGCCTGCCCACCTGCCTGCCTGCCCACCTGCCTGCCTGCCCACCTAGCTGCCTACCTGCCTGCCTTGCCTTCCTGCCTGCCTGCCTGCCTACCTACTACCTGCCTGCATGCATGTGTGCATGAATGCCCACCTGTCTGCCACCCTGTTAGCCTGTTATGTTTGCTTACCTCTCTGCATAAATAGTTAACTGTTCGCCTGCCTGCCTTATATTCCTACCTACTTAGCTTCCTACTTGCCTGCCTTTCTGATTGCTTTATCCTTCTAACAACCTTTCTACATACCTGCTGTCTATCTCTCTCTCTCTCTCTCTCTCTCTCTCTCTCTCTCTCTCTCTCTCTCTCTCTCTCTCTCTCAAACAAGGGGACGACCACGATGTCCACAAACAAAACTTAGGAACACACGCCACTGCATTCAGAAGAACCAAGTGTGCGCCTCAAGATGACACACTTTGCACAAAAGGAAGCCAATCAGAGAGCTCTTACCCTCAGGATCAACCAATCAAAGAGCACTTACCCTCAAGATCAACCAATCAGAGAGCCCTTAGCCTCAGTACCAACCAATTAGAGAGCACTTATCCGCAGAATCATCCAATCAAAAAGTGCTTCAGTTTGACAACAGCTAAGAACATGCTTCACCTTGGAAACAACCAATCAGTGTTATCTTGGAAACAACCAATCAGTGTTATCTTGGAAACAACCAATCAGTGTGTTATCTTGGAAACAACTAATCAGTGTTATCTTGGAAACAACCAATCAGTGTGTTATCTTGGAAACAACCAATCAGTGTGTTATCTTGGAAACAACCAATCAGTGTGTTATCAAGAAAACAACCAATCGGAGAGTGCCTCCCCTTGGTAACAAGCAATCACAGAGTGCCTCATCTTGGAAACAACCAATCAGAGAGTGCCTCCCCTTGGTAACAATAAGATACCTCACTTTGGGAACGACCAATCAGAGAATGCTCATCCTGGTAACAACGACCAATTAGATCGGTGGCTCCCAGCTCAAGCTGTGTCCAGCATCGGCTTAACACTAGTCTTGATCCTCCTCTCCCACAATGATGATAGCTTCTCTATTCTCTCCTCCTCGCTCGGCACACTGGTGCTAGGTGAAAGACTTTTGATCCAATGAATTGGATCTAATCTAGCAACGCTTCCCACTCATTTTACTTCTCCCCTTAGCCCCCTTCCCTCACTCTTTATCCTCTTCCTCTCAATCTCCAGGGCGACACCCCTCACCCGGGAAGGGGGATGCCACCGCCGGGTTACCATCTGGAAAAGACCCGGACCGGGACATGTACCGGCGAATCATTCAAGTTCAAGTTCCCACTCGCTTCACCACTCCCCTACATGCTCTCCCACCTCACGTAGTAACTCGTAGCAAAGTGGTTGGAGGAGTTCAACCTCATCAAGAGGGCAGACGTATGGGTCACATTCCAGGGAAGAACCTATAAAAAGGAACCCCACTAAAAATAAGCCACATTTATTGACTTGAGTGGGTTATCCTGGTTTAATAACCCTTCGGAGTTAATAATGCGGATGAATTCTTGGCGTTGCATGTGCTTGTGACCTTACTGTAAAGCAGAGACGACCTTCGCACTTAACACATCTAAACGCTGACTTCAGCTGTGCTCAGCCTGAAGATAAAAGGTATAAAATATCGACACGGTGGAAAAATAAACACAAATGCGGAATAATGCGATTCTTTACTGACTGCGTTTCGCCCACACAGTGAGCTTTATCAACTCACAGAGAGAATGTTGGGTCGTATTTGAGACGGACGTCTAAAATACAACCTACTCAACATTCTCCACCTCACCCTACACCCTATATATACTCGTGAACTCTTTACCCAGATAGATCTGTTTGTGACTTGAGAAAGCCCCCTGTGTAGGGTGGGCGAAACGCAGTCAATAAAGGATCGCATCGTCTCTCACACTTCACTGCTGATGACTGATGAACTGATGATGCCGGTGATGATTAGTGAGGCGGTCCAGGTAATAATGATGGTTATGATGATGGTAGTAGTAGTGATGGTGGTAATTAGGGCACATAACTGTCATTAGGGTAAACAATAATAAGCATCATAGCTGTAGAAGGTCAAGGAGAAAGAGGCAGCGGAGGGTAAAAGACCCAGACGATGATGACCATAATGATACACTAACAAGGTCAAAAAGTTCAAAAGGGTGACCCTGAAAGTTACAGCCATGTTGATGTTTTCACAGCATGATAGCTGGTGCCAGAAGTATGGTACACTCTTCACTCACTGACGTACACCCTCTCCATTCTCCTTGTTCGTCTTGTACACTCCCTTCTCCTAATTCTTTTTTTTTGTATATACTGTATGTTTGTATGCATATATATATGTCGTGCCGAATAGGTAAAACTTACGATTTTGGCTTAAATAACAACGCTCTTCTTGCCGAATAAGGCAAGCGAAAATTTGTGTATGCAATAATTTCGCAAAAATCATTCTGAACCTAACGAAAACATATATATTTCATTATGTTTGTTTATTATTAAATTATTGTAAACTTATATAAAATATATTTAGTTGGATTAGGCTAAATTAAATTGCGCTTGTTATAATAAAATTAGGTAAGTTTTCTAAGGTTCTTTTGGTACAAAATTATTAATTTTTACATTAGCATAAATGAAAAATATATATCTTTAAATGTATAAGAATTGTTTTTAGAAAGGACTTAATTTTAAATGAGTTCTTGCTAATTGACCAGTTTTATTTACCTATTCGGCACGACACAGGTATCAACTGAACTGGCCGAGACTCGAACCCTCGAACTTTAACACGCCACCCTCGTAGCCTGTCAATGACATTGGTGGTTAAGTGGTTTACGGCGTCTGGAAAATTTCACAGGCTACGAGGGTGGCGTGTTAAAGTTCGAGGGTTCGAGACTCGGCCAGTGCAGTTGTCATATATATATATATATGTCGTGCCGATTAGGTAAAACTTGCGATTTTGGCTTAAACAGCAACGCTCTTCTTGCCATATAAGACAAGCGAAAATTTGTGTATGCAATAATTTCGCAAAAATCATTCTGAACCTAACGAAAAAAATATATTTCATTGTGTTTGTTTATTATTAAATTATTGTAAACGTATATAAAATATATTTAGTTGGGTTAGGCTAAATTAAATTGCGCTTGTTATAATAAGGTTAGGTAAGTTTTCAAAGTTACTCTTGGTACAAAATCATAAATTTTTACATTAACATAACATAAGATAATTTTTTAGAAAGGACTTAATTTTAGATTAGTTCTTGCTAATTGACCAGTTTTACCTAATATATATATATATATATATATATATATATATATCGCAAACAGGCGATCTTAACAATGCAGAACAAGCCACATGGGGATGGAAATCTTTAGCTCTAGATCTTTCACACTCTCGTGCATCGTCATGAGGTATGCAATGTTGCAAGAGAGCATCAGATATAAGGAGAAATTCTCTGAGGCAAGGCAGAAGGTATCAGTGGTAACGAATGTCACAGCTGTGGCACTAGTTACGACTGATATAACAAACGTATATATATATATATATATATATATATATATATATATATATATATATATATATATATATATATATATATATATATATATATATATTTTGCAAAAGATCACAGTAAACAGGTGATATCAAAATATGCAAGAAAACCACTATGAAAAAATAGAAGAATTCCAAGCGCTTTCGTGACTACTCACATTATCAAGGAACTATAACAGGAAACATGACAAGAAGGGCTTATATATGGGCGAGACTACACCTCACAGTCACATCACACTAACAAAGACTACACCTCACAGTAGCGTAACATCTCACGACTCTGTGAAGAGGAACATAAGAAAGGATCTGAAACTCTTCCCAAGAATTAAGATTAGTCCAATTTATCATTAAATTCTTCCCAAATTTTATTAATTATAAATGAATCCAATTTATATAAACCAAAAGAAATATTCATATTATTTTCAAAACTGCTTTAATGAAACATGATTCTATTATATTTCTTCAACCATGGACTTTTGATACAACCTTTCTCAGCATTTTGAAAATCAATTGATGGTAAAAATCTCTCACATGAATAAATAGAGCATTAGAATCTTGTCCAGTTCTAATGCTATATTTATGTTGTTTTAATCTTAGTTCAAGACTTTTACCAGTTTGACCATAATAAACTTTATCGCATATTTTACAGGGAATCTTATAGACACATCCGTCAGCATTTTGGGGAATTTTTTATCAAAAGTCTTTTACTGTATCAAGATTTTTAAATACAACTTTGATATTAAAATTTTAAGAAAGGAAGGCATATCAACCAGTTTTCATGGTAAGGAGAACCAACATATTTTTGGTTGAATAAGGTTGGTTGTCCCTTTTGGATTGTAAAAGTATTCCTAGCTATTTTAAAAGATTTATCAATTATGTTTCTTGGGTATTTTAAATCATTAGCTATTTCATAAATTTTAGAGATTTCTTCATCTATGAATCTGACTTGACAAATACGTAAGCTCTCAAAACATTGAAGAAAAACCGACACTTTAACTCTATCTTGATGTGAAGAGTAATAGTGTACATAGGAACAATTATTTGTAGGTTTTCTGTAAATTTTAAATTTAAAATCAATGTTACCCTTAATAATAAAAACATCTAGGAAGGGCAATGAGTTATTTACTTCGAATTCAACAGTAAAATTTATAGAATGAGCTAAGCTATTTAATTTACAAGGAAATGGTTTATATCTACATTCTTAGGCATAAGGAAAAATATCATCAACATATCTATACCACTTAGCTCTATTGGGAAGGATAGTGTTAAGCAATATTGTTTCGAAAAAATTTCCCTATATAAGTTACTAAGAACAGGTGAAAGAGGATTTCCCATTGCCATACCAAACTTCTGAGTGTAAAACTCATCATTAAATACAAATTTTGCATCAACAATACAAAGTTTAATAAGTTTAATGATAGTAGGAACTGGCAATGGTAAATCATAATTAACCAGTTCTTCAGATAAGAAACTTGGTTTCGGTTAAAGTTTTGCAACTTCAAAAAAACTTAATAATGTTGAAATTGCAAAAGCCTTTTGTAATTTAGAAAAATCCTCTGATTTATCCACTGATGAAATTAATATTAGTAAGGGGATGGTATATAAGATTTTTTAAGTCTTATGATTCACTTTTGAATAATAAAAATTTGCGTCTTACTAAAGCAGATAAAATTAATGCAATTGTAATTATGAAAGAAACCGATTACCAAGATAAAATGAATAACCTCCTAGATGATTTTGAAACCTATTCTAAACTTAGAAAGAATCCCTTAGAAACTGTCAACAGCAATTTCAATAAAACAATAAAACATCTATTGAAGGGCAAAGATGAATTAATTAAAAATTTACTTCCACTAATCCATCTTTACCTTATATGTATGGATTAATAAAAACACACAAACCTGGTAATCCTGTTAGACCAATTATTAGCTCTATAGGTTCAGTTTCTTATAAACTTTCTAAATGGCTTGTTGATATTTTGAGCCCAATTGTTGGAAAAATTTCTAATTTTAATGTTAAAAACAACTTAGATTTAGTTGATAAATTAAGCACCTTGACTGATTTAAATGATTTCAATATGGTTAGTTTTGATGTTACCTCCTTGTTTACAAAAGTTCCAGTTGATGATTTACTAAGTTTCTTATCTGAAGAACTGGTTAATTATGATTTACCATTGCCAGTTCCTACTATCATTAAACTTATTAAACTTTGTATTGTTGATGCAAAATTTGTATTTAATGATGAGTTTTACACTCAGAAGTTTGGTATGGCAATGGAAATCCTCTTTCACCTGTTCTTAGTAACTTATATATGGAATTTTTCGAAACAAGATTGCTTAACACTATCCTTCCCAATAGAGCTAAGTGGTATAGATATGTTGATGATATTTTGTGCCTTATGCCTAAGAATGTAGATATAAACCATTTCCTTGTTAAATTAAATAGCTTAGCTCATTCTATAAATTTTACTGTTGAATTCGAAGTAAATAACTCATTGCCCTTCCTACATGTTTTTATTATTAAGGGTAACATTGATTTAAATTTAAAATTTACAGAAAACCTACAAATAATTGTTCCTATGTACACTATTACTCTTCACATCAAGATAGAGTTAAAGTGTCGGTTTTTCTTCAATGTTTTGAGAGCTTTACGTATTTGTAGTCCAGAGTTCATAGATGAAGAAATCTCTAAAATTTATGAAATAGCTAATGATTTAAAATACCCAAGAAACATAATTGATAAATCTTTTAAAATAGCTAGGAATACTTTTTACAATCCAAAAGGGACAACCAACCTTATTCAACCAAAAATATGTTGGTTCTCCTTACCATGAAAACTTGGTTGATATGCCTTTCCTTTCTTAAGAATTTTAATATCAAAGTTGTATTTAAAAATCTTGATACAGAAAAAAGACTTTTGATAAAAATTCCCCAAAATGCTGACGATGTGTCTATAAGATTCCCTAAAATATGCGATAAAGTTTATTATGGTCAAACTGGTAAAAGTCTTGAACTAAGATTAAAAAAACATAAATATAGCATTGACTGGAAAAGATTCTAATGCTCATTTATTCATGTGAGAGATTTTAACCATCCAATTGATTTTCAAAATGCTGAGAAGGTTGTATCAAGCAAGTCCATGGTTGAGAGAAATATAGAACATAAGAACATAAGAAAGGAGGAACACTGCAGCAGGCCTGTTGGCCCATACTAGGCAGGTCCTTCACAATCCGTCCCACTAACACAATATTTGCTCAACCCAATTTTCAATGCTACCCAAGAAATAAGCTTTGACAATTCTACCCACTCATGCGCGAGTCCCACTCAAATCCAACCCCTCTCACTCATGAATTTATCAACCTAAATTTGAAACTACCCAAGGTCTAGCCAATAACCCTACTAGGCAGACTGTTCCACTCATCAACTACCCTATTTCCAAACCAATACTTTCCTATATCCTTTCTAAATCTAACAATTTCCTCCCAAAGTAGTCTCCCTTGTTCCCTATCTAAGTTTGGAGGTCGGTAAATCACGCCTAAAATCAATTTTTCACACCCTCTGAAAATTCTATCCAGACAGACTCTGTATGTGTTAATTCAGACTTTATACCCGTTTTTATGCAACAATTTAAATGATCACGGACATAGAGTGCCACCCCACCCCTTTCCCGATACTTCTGTCTACTTGGAACAATTTAAAACCCTGAATGTGACATTCGGCAGGCAAGTCCCGATTTTTCATATTAAACCATGTCTCAGTTATTGCAAAACATCAATATTACCCGTACTTGCAACTAATCTCAACTCGTCCATCTTATTCCTAGCACTACGACTATTGGTGTAATATATATTTAGAGACCCTCCTTTCTCTTTACCCTTCCTGCTCATCTCTGTTTTTCCACTATACCTATTACTGTCCTTGTCATCTAGTGTCACTAGCTTTCCACTATCCACCTTATTCTGCCTATTACTAGTTCTCCTACAACTTATAATATTACTACACTGGGACTTTCTGTTTTCCCCCAAAACCCATACCACTAACTATTTCTAGTTTTCTGAACACTATACATGCTGCCCAAAGAACATTTATCCCATATAAAGAAATTAGATCGAATAGAAATGACCCAAAATGGATGAATAATAGGCTCAAATATCTTTTAGGGCAGAAGAAAGGAATTTATAGGCGTATCAAAAGAGGTGAGGGTCATCTTACGAATCAGTATATTGACATTAAGAGGGACGTTAAAAGGGGATAAGAAAAGCTAAGCGGGACTACGAAATTAAAGTTGCTAGGGATTCGAAAACTAACCCAAAAAGTTTTTTCCAGGTGTATAGAACAAAAGTTAGAGATAAGATAGGTCCCCTTAAAAATAATTATGGGTATCTTACTGACAAAGAGAATGAAATGTGCTCTATTTTTAATAATTATTTTCTCTCGGTTTTCACTCAGGAAGACACTATAATATCCCAAGAATTAGGTATTTTAGTGGGCCTGAAGAAGATAAATTATGTAGTATCACAGTCACTAGCGAAATGGTTATCAAACAGATAGACCGTTTCAAGGGTTCTTAAGGAATGCAAAATTGAACTCTGTGAACCCTTAACTAACATTTTTAACCTATCTCTTCAAACAGGTGTAGTGTCTGATACGTGGAAGATGGCTAATGTAATTCCTATTTTTAAAGCAGGGGACAAGTCGTTACCATCAAATTACCGCCCAATAAGTCTAACTTCAATTGTAGGCAAATTATTAGAGTCGATTATAGCTGATAACATAAGAAGCCATCTCGATAGGCATAATTTGATTAATGATACTCAACATGGATTCACCAGGGGCCGTTCCTGCCTAACTAATTTATTAACTTTTTTCAGTAAGGCTTTTGAGGCAGTTGATCATGATAAAGAATTCGATATTGTTTATTTGGATTTTAGTAAGGCTTTGATAGAGTACCACATCAGAGACTGTTAAAGAAAGTGGCTGCTCACGGCATTGGAGGAAAAGTGTTTTCATGGATCGAGTCATGGCTCACCAATAGGAAGCAGAGGGTGTGCATTAATGGGGTTAAATCTGAGTGGGGATCTGTAACAAGTGGCGTTCCAAGGGATCGGTTTTAGGCCCGTTGTTGTTTATAATATATATAAATGACCTTGACGAGGAATTACTAGTGATATGAGCAAATTCGCTGATGACACGAAGATAGGTAGGATAATCGATTCAGACGTAGATGTCACGGAACTTCAGGAGGATTTAGACAAACTCAATTCCTGGTCAGAAAAGTGGCAGATGCAGTTCAATGTAGATAAATGCAAGGTTCTGAAGCTCGGGAGTGTCCATAACCCAAGCACTTATAAGTTAAATAACGTAGAACTTAGCCATACAGACTGCGAGAAGGACTTGGGGGTGATGGTAAGCAGCAACCTTAAACCAAGACAGCAATGCCTAAGCGTACGTAATAAGGCAAATAGATTACTGGGATTTATATCAAGAAGTGTTAGCAACAGAAGTCCAGAGGTTATATTACAGCTTTATACATCATTAGTAAGGCCTCATCTAGATTACGCAGCTCAGTTTTGGTCTCCATATTACAGAATGGACATAAATTCGTTAGAAAACATTCAGCGTAGAATGACTAAATTAATACATAGCATTAGAAATCTTCCTTACGAAGAAAGATTGAAGACCTAAAATTACATTCACTTGTAAGACGTAGAATGAGGGAGACATGATCGAGGTATACAAGTGGAAAATGGGTATAACAAAGGGGATATAAATAAGGTCTTGAGGATATCTCTCAAGGAGAACCCGCAATAATGGATTCAAGTTAGATAAGTTTAGATTTAGAAAGGATATAGGAAAGTATTGGTTTGGAAATAGGTGTTGATGAGTGGAACAGTCTGCCTAGTAGGGTTATTGAAGCTAGGACCTTGGGTGTTTCAAATTTAGGTTGGATAAATTCATGAGTGAGAGGGGTTGGATTTGAGTGGGACTCGGCATGAGTGGGTAGAATTGTCAAAGCTTATTTCTTGGGTAGCATTGAAATTGGTTGAGCAAATATTCTGTTAGTGGGACGGATTGTGAAGGACCTGCCTAAGTATGGGCCAACAGGCCTGCTGCAGTGCTCCTCCTTTCTTATGTTCTTATGTTCTTATGTGTTGATGAGTGGAACAGTCTGCCTAGTAGGTTTGAAGCTAGGACCTTGGGTAGTTTCAAATTTAGGTTGGATAAATTCATGAGTGAGAGGGGTTGGATTTGAGTGGGACTCGCGCATGAGTGGGTAGAATTGTCAAAGCTTATTTCTTGGGTAGCATTGAAGATTGGGTTGAGCAAATATTCTGTTAGTGGGACGGATTGTGAAGGACCTGCCTAGTATGGGCCAACAGGCCTGCTGCAGTGTTCCTCCTTTCTTATGTTCTTATGTTCTTATTTCTTGGGTAGCATTGAAAATTAGGTTGAACAAATATTCTGTTAGTGGGATGGAATGTGAAGGACCTGCCTAGAATGGGCCAACAGGCCTGCTGCAGTGTTCCTCCTTTCTTATGTTCTTATGTTCTTATGTTTAAAGCCCTAACAGCTCCCTCCACTGCAGTTGCCAGTGCCCCCACCCCAGACCTGGATAATAGATAATAGAATCATGTTTCATTAAAAGCAGTTTTGAAAATAATATGAATATTTCTTTTGGTTTATATAAATTGGATTCATTTATAATTAATAAAATTTGGGAAGAATTTAATGATAAATTGGACTAATCTTAATTCTTGGGAAGAGTTTCAGGTCCTTTCTTATGTTCCTCTTCACAGAGTCGTGAGATGTTACGCTACTGTGAGGTGTAGTCTTTGTTAGTGTGATGTGACTGTGAGTGTAGTCTCGCCCATATAAGCCCTTCTTGTCATGTTTCCTGTTATAGTTCCTTGATAATGTGAGTAGTCACGAAAGCGCTTGGAATTCTTCTATATATATATATATTATGGCCATTACAATAAGGGCGTTATTCTCATTATAAATCGCAAGATGGAGGTCTCTAGCGTCACTAAACAACAGGACAATATATTTACACACGGCACGAAAATGGAGCTGTCCTGGAGAAAATTATTTGCTTAATCTTCGTAAAACTCACAAGTCATATTTGGAAAATGGCGCCGGCACCGTGGTGTTGTGAGGCTGCCTTGTTTACTCTCCTTAAATTAACATCATTTAGCCTTACAACCACACCCAATTTATATTGCAATCTCAATAGTAAATATCAGTCAACTTCCACAGTTTTTTGTACAAATATACTACTACTACTACTACTACTACTACTAATAATAATAATAATAATAATAATAATAATAACAACAATAATGATAATAATAATAATAATAATAATAATAATAATAATAATAATAATAATAAAGAATTAAAAGATACAATACGGTAACTGGAACAATACACAAATACCACTTCACTATATGACTCCTGTGTCACTAACACTACGTACTTCCTTCTCATTACCACCTCTGTCTCTGTTGAACTACTTACTTTTACTACTACTACTGCTGCTACCACTGCCTCTACCACTAATTCTACCATTTCCTCTTATCTTCCCTCGTTCTTCCGGAGCCGCCCCTCTCGTATATATACTGGCTCCCTTCCCTTCGCGCTTTTGTGTGACAAGTTAATGGTCTGAGTCGGACCGAAATGTCGTCACAAGTTTCATTCTCATACCTGCCGGTTATTTGTGAATAATAATAATAATAATAATAATAATAATAATAATAATAATAATAATAATAATACAAAAAATACTAATACTTGTGTGATGTACCTGTAACCGGTTTCAACGGCTCTTCTACCCTTGCATCCCGGCCTGGTCCATCAGGCTATTTGTGCTAATGGACCGCAGGCCCCAAATCCCTCATAACCCGACTGATCCGGTACTTATTGGAAGCTGTCCAGATTTTTCTATCTTCGTTCCAACAGTATTTCTGATATCTGCTGAGTCTTGGCCTCCGGATACTGACACAGTAGTCTCTAATTGTACCCATGGCCCACCTGCACAGCACTGGGTTTATTCTACACTTTTTCCCATATATCTTTCATTCCAGAATGTTGTTAAAGGAGTGTGCAGGTGAGGGGCCAGGCCCTCAAGTATCTTCCGTGAATATATTACAAGGTATCCCTCTATTCTCCGTTCCAGTGAGAACACTGAAAGTGCTTCGAGGTGTTTCCAATAGTCTCAATGTTTCACTGATTTCATATGGGCAGTTTACTCCCCCTGTACGTCGTCCAGCTGGGCATGTCCCCTGCCTTACCCTGTACGTCGTTCAGCTGGGCATCTCCCCTGCCTTCCCCTGTACGTCGTCCAGCTGGGCATCTCCCCTGCCTTACCCTGTACGTCGTTCAGCTGGGCATCTCCCCTGCCTTCCCCTGTACGTCGTCCAGCTGGGCATGTCCCCTGCCTTCCCCTGTACGTCGTTCAGCTGGGCATCTCCCCTGCCTTCCCCTGTACTTCGTCCAGCTGGGCATCTCCTCTGCCTTCCCCTGTACGTCGTCCAGCTGGGCATCTCCCCTGCCTTCCCCTGTACGTCGTCCAGCTGGGCATCTCCCCTGCCTTCCCCTGTACGTCGTCCAGCTGGGCATCTCCCCTGCCTTCCCCTGTACGTCGTCCAGCTGGGCATCTCCCCTGCCTTCCCCTGTACGTCGTCCAGCTGGGCATCTTCCCTGCCTTGGGAGGTATAGTGAGCATAAGTGATATGAAAATTACCATTACTGATGTTGTCTTGTTTTGGAAGTTCTTCGAATCCACCTTGTCATTTCCTTTGCCTTTGCCAGATTTACTTTATTGTGTTTTATATATGGCAGATTATTTGACCTAATCATTCTTAGACTTTTACCTGTTTCTTACGTTCTACGACATGATACCTGCATTCTGTTTACTGTGCTGGTTTTGAGCTCTTCGTTCTTCCCATACCTAAGCAGTTGAAATTTGCCACCAGTGAACATCATGTTATTTTCATTTGCCCAATGGAAAGCTTTTTGATACCTGTAGTTTTTCACAATCTTTTATTAAGGTGACTTTCATTATCACTATAGTGTAGTCTACAAACGATGATACGAAGCTGTGTTTAGTGTTCTTATCCATGTCCCTTATGAGGATGAGAAACAGTAATGGTACTAGGACCGAGTCTTGGGGTACTGAACTTTACTGAGATTGGATTTTGCTTTGTTCACTACCATTCTTTGTGATAGGTTTGCTACAAATTTGAATATCCATTTCCCTACTTTCCCTGTTGTACCTACTGACCTCCTCTTACGAGGTTGCATTTGTCAAGTGCCTTTGCAAAAATCCGTGCACATTAAGCATTATATTTTCCTTCCAATGCCTCTGTCATAGTGAGCTAATATTTGTGATAGGCAGGATTTTCCTCCTTTAAAGACATCTTGGCATGGTTTGTACAGCTCGTATTTCTCAAAAAAAAAAAAAATCAGTAGTTCGGCTTTTCATCATCCTGTCAAAGATTTTCATTGGTGTGATGTTAGTGTTTTTGTTGTGTAGTTTTTGCTGTTATTCTGCTTTCCCTATCTTCACTTTTAAAGGCCTCTGGGATCTCACCCGAGTCTAAGCTCCGTCTTCAAAGAACAATGAGTACTTTTGCTGATGTTAATTTGCATTTCTCTACAAAGAGCACATTCCAGAAATCAGACCCAGGAGCTGCGACAGTATCACGGATCTTTAATTCACACCGTTTCATTAAGATTTCACAGATTCCTTCTTTATCTTACATGAATAAAGTAATAATACCAGAAGTTTTTTATATGGATTTTACGTATGTGCAAATGCGTTTTGCATTTTTTCTAATTTCTTTAATTGCTTTTTGGAAAAATAAACACATAAGCAGTATAATGTGATCCTTTATTGACAACGTTTCGCCCACGCAGTGGGCTTTATCGAGTCACAGACAGATCTACCTGGAAAATGAGCAACATGGAGATATATATAGGGTACAGTCAGGTGGAGAATGCTTTTTATTCCTTTGTTTCTGTCTGGTATGAATTCTTCAGTTTTTTCTTCGTGTAGATTTTCTTTTCTTCACTGTTTTATTTGTTATTTATTAAGGAATTTAGCAACCCCTTTCCTCCGGTAAAAGCTGGTACGTTTTATGTATCATCTTTTTATTGGTACATTTTATTACGTATGCGACTTCAGTCAGCTTTTCCATGTATTGTTTTGAGGTTCAAAACATTAGAATAGTTCCTTGTCTGTTGTCCCAGTCAATCCACTCACTGTTTAAGATGAATTTACTAAACATTCCTTAACCTTGACTATTACTTAGATTTTTTCACACCTGTAGTTATGTTCATTTGCGCTTCCATGAGGTTATACACCTGTAAGTCCTTCTCTGTTCTTCACATGCAGCGTATTTTCATTGCCAACAGGTTTTGTTGTACACTGCAAACTTTTCATAAAATCTTATGAGTTCTGTGGTATGAACTTGTCGAGCTGCAGTATTTTCCGATACAAATGGTGGCACACTGTCACTGTTGATGCTATTTCGTTTTAAAATCGTGAGAGATATTCAAGAAAGAAAATACTCAGTGATATGTCTGTTACTGGTGATCTTGCATACGAGGATAATTACCAGGATTTTATACCCCACTTTTATTCCCAGCACTTCCACCATACCCTTACTTCACTGTGCAAACATTCATTGGTGTGTGTATTTCCGTCAAGGTTCCAAACATACAGTACTACAGTATTTATTTCTGATTTTATGCCCTGAACATTTGCAAATATAAATGTCTTGTTTTATGCTAATAATCTTGTTGAATTTAATATTGTCAAAATAATAATAATAATTAAAATTTAATTAATATCAATAATAATAATAACATATTATAACAATAACAAAAAATATTAACATTAGTTAACAAAGTTAGCACGAGTTGCTACAGTATTTCGAAATGCAGAAGATATTTTTGAACCTATCCACTTCACCGTAAATATATTTGAGCAGGCTGTTAATTGCTATGTCAGCATGCATGGTCAACCTGCCAGTTACAATGTTAGAATGCATTAATTACCCGTCGTTTTTAATGTCTAGATGCAATGAATATCTATCTGTCAGTTGCACTGTTAGCATGGATTGACTGTCAACTGCAATGTTAAGATGCATTGACTACCTGTCCAATGACAGTGTTGGGAGGAACTGAATACCTGGCATCTGTAATGTTAGGACTGTCTTCCTGACAGTTGTATTGTTAGGACTGTCTTCCTTAAAGCTCTAATGTTAGGACTACCTTCCTGACAGCTGTAATGCTAGAACTGTCTTCTTGACAAAACTGTAATGTTAGGTCTGCCTTACTGATAGCTGTATTGTCAGGACTGTCTTCATGACAGTTGTAATGTTAGGACTGTCTTCATGACAGTTGTAATGTCAGGACTGTGTTCTGACAGTTGTAGTGTTAGGACTGTGTTCTGACAGTTGTAATGTTAGGACTCTCATCCTGACAGTCGTAATGTTAGAACTGGCTTCCTGACAGCTGTATTGTCAGGACTGTCTTCCTCTGACAGCGGCAATGTTAACACTGTCTTCCTGACAGTTGTAATGTCAGGACTGTGTTCCTCACAGCTGTATTGTCAGGACTGTGTTCCTGAAAGCTGTAATGTTAGCACTGTCCTCTTGACAGCTGTCATGTTAGCACTGTCTTCCTGACAGCTGTCATGTCAGCACTGTCTTCCTGACAGCTGTAATGTTAGGATGGGCTGACTGCCCGTAATTTGCAACGTTAGATGCACTAATTATCCGTTAATTGCAGGATTGCAATATATTGTCTTTCCCTCAGTTGAAAATCATTGTTAAGCTGGTGTTTAGACAATGCAGCATGAGCTTCGACTCTCCGTCTACCAGTCTACGCAGCTCCACTGAGGCTCCCAGGAAAGCTTCTTTTGAATAATGGGAAAAAAAGAAAATCGTGTTGAAAAAGATAACAGAAGATGAAGATTGATTGTTTGACTTCTTTCTTGAGTCCCAACAGCCAGATCAATGGCGAAGAAGAAGAGAAAGGAGAAGAAGAAGAAGAGAAAGGAGAAGGGAGGAAAACAAGCAGGTAGGCGAATATGATGAAACAGAAAATGAAAGGCGAGAAACAGAGGAAGAAGGTGAAACAAAAAGAAAATAAAACAAGAGGGAAAAAAAGACACAGAAAAAGTAGATGAATAAAAAGAGAAAGGTGGATTAAGACGACCAACAATGACAATAATAACAAGTGGGGAGAGTAAGCAAGACACAATGAGAGATATATCTCATAGAGAACTACTTATTACAGCATCTTAACTACTCCCCAGGAACGCCATTTTCTCCGCAAGAAAGAAACATGGACGTCGTAATTCTTGAGACGCCAACTGTCTTCTCTGAAATTACAAAATGATCCTAGTACAAATATAGCAATATCAGTATACGGTACATCTCAGTATACTCAATATTTTTTTTATTCTCAGCTGTCGTATCTGAGCGCCTCTGCAAAGACAGTGATTGTGTGTGAGTGTGGTGAAAGTGTTGAATGATGATGAAAGTATTTTCTTTTTGGGGATTTTCTTTCTTTTTGGGTCACCCTGCCTCGGTGGGAGACGGCCGACTTGTTGAAAAAAAATTATATAATATATGTCGTGCCGAATAGGTAAAACTTGCGATTTTGGCTTAAACAGCAACGCTCTTCTTGTCGAATAAGGCAAGCGAAAATTTGTGTATGCAATAATTTCGCAAAAATCATTCTGACCCTAACGAAAAAAATAAATTTCATTGTGTTTGTTTATTATTAAATTATTGTAAACTTATCTAAAATATATTTAGCTGGATTAGGCTAAATTATAGTGCGCTTGTTATAATAAGGTTAGGTAAGTTTTCTAAGGTTCTTTTGGTACAAAATTATATTTTTTTATATAAACATAAATAACAATATATATATTTTAACGTATAAGAGAAAATTTTAGAAAGGACTTAAATGAGTTCTTGCTAAGTGACCAATTTTACCTATTCGGCACGACATATATATGTATGTGTGTGTGTGTGTGTGTGTAATCAATGAACTTAGTAAACATCAATTCTCTAAGCAACAGTTGCTCATTGAATAACAAACAACAGAGGGCATGACCTCACTTCCCATATCAATATGCAACACTGCAAAGTTTACAACTTCAACAATGAAATAACTCCTCCAACATTTTCCCCTCCATCCCTCCCTCGTAGCACTGCTAAGACCGGTCCCTCCCTCGTGTTCTTCACACAAGAACAATACTGTGTTCTTCACACGAGAACAATACTGTGTTCTTCACACGAGAACAATACTGTGTTCTTCACACAAGAACAATACTGTTTTCTTCACACGAGAACAATACTGTGTTCTTCACACAAGAACAATACTATGTTCTTCACACGAGAACAATACTGTGTTCTTCACACAAGAACAATACTGTGTTCTTCACACAAGAACAATACTATGTTCTTCACACAAGAACAATACTGTGTTCTTCACACAAGAACAATACTATGTTCTTCACACGAGAACAATACTGTGTTCTTCACACAAGAACAATACTGTGTTCTTCACACAAGAACAATACTGGACCTTCCAGGGATGGAAGAACTGTGCTTGCTAGATTATCATTTTTGTCTTTTGCCTCCATCATTACTTGCACTAAATGTCCAATACTTGCAATAATAATAATAATTAATAAATAATAATAATAATAATAATAATAATAATAATAATAATAATAATAATAATAATAATAATAAACAGCAGCCAAAGGCTGACATCCCGTCAAAGGCTGACATCCCGTCAGGCTGACATCCCGTCAAAGGCTGACATTCCGTCAAAGGCTGACATTCCGTCAGGCTGACATCCCGTCAAAGGCTGACATCCCGTCAAAGGCTGACATTCCGTCAAAGGCTGACATTCCGTCAGGCTGACATCCCGTCAGGCTGACATCCCGTCAAAGGCTGACATTCCGTCAGGCTGACATCCCGCCAGAGGCTGACCTTCCGCCAGACAAAAAAAAAGATTTACTTGTATATAAAAAACATTAAATTGCTTAGGGAAAGCCGGTAAATTCTTCGTCACAAAGGTTTAAATCCTGTTCACCAGGACGAAAAGGTACAAAATCTGTGGAACAGTGTCTTATGGACCAATCTGCCAGGAATGAAAGGTTAAATGTGGTGTGGAGGATGTTAAATGTTGTGGTGGAGGATGTTAAATGTTGTGTGGTGGAGGATGTTAAATGTTGTGTGGTGGAGGATGTTAAATGTTGTGTGGTGGAGGATGTTAAATGTTGTGTGGAGGAGGATGTTAAATGTTGTGTGGTGGATGATGTTAAATGTTGTGTGGTGGAGCATGTTAAATGTTGTGTGGTGGAGGATGTTAAATGTTGTGTGGAGGAGGAAGTTAAATGCTGTGTGGTGGAGGATGTTAAATGTTGTGTGGTGGAGGATGTTAAATGTTGTGTGGTGCAGCATGTTAAATGTTGTGGTGGAGGATGTTAAATGTTGTTTGGTGGAGGATGTTAAATGTTGTGTGGTGAAGGATGTTAAATGTTGTGTGGTGGAGGATGTTAAATGTTGTGTGGAGGAGGAAGTTAAATGTTGTGTGGTGGAGGAAGTTAAATGTTGTGTAGTGGAGCATGTTAAATGTTGTGTGGTGGAGGATGTTAAATGTTGTGTGGAAGATAAAAAACAGTAAACTACAAGGGATTATTTTATTAAGAGATTAAATTCCGTATAACAGAAACTTAAATCCCCAGTATAAGAGTTAAATTTCTTGGAAGAAAATTACTGAACGTAAAGGATCATAGACGAAAATTCTACAAAGGAAAATACTGAATTCTGTTCAGCTAGTCTATAATTTTTAATTTGATCAAAGATATCCAACTTATTAGCTTTATAAGTGGAGAGCATACATATGCATGAAAAAAAAAATCAAAGGGATGAAATTAAGTTTATATACACTGGTCCTTGATAATGTGAGAATCACAAAAGCCTTTGGAATTTTACCATTTTTCACAGTGATTATTTTGCATATATATATATATATATATATATATATATATATATATATATATATATATAAAGCAAAACACCCACGGGGGAGTTCAATGATAGCTCCAGGCCTTTCGTGTTGCAATCAACACATCATCAGAAGCTTGCATTGTTGCAGAAACGAGGAGGAGGTCCAAGCAAATACGATCACAGGGAGCGCCGCAAATCGTATTTGTGTGCAGCAGGGACGCGTGAGCGTGTTAGATAGGGGTAAATGGACACGAATGGTTTTTGGGACCTGACGAGCTGTTGAGTGTGAACAACAGGGTAATATTTTGTGAAGGGATTCAAGGAAACCGGTTAGCTGGACTTGAGGTGGGAAGTACAATGAATGCACTTTAAAGGAGGGGTTTGGGATATTGGCTGTTTGGATTGACATCTAAACTGTCGTATCTGAGCGCCTCTGCAAAGACAATGATTATGTGTGAATGATGGGGCCGTCTCATATATATATATATATATAATATCTAGAGCAATGTAGCGGCTTCACGGTTGTGTGGTCGTGAGGTCGGGGTCAGAATACTTCCTTCCTCAAATTGTTACATTCACCAGAGTAATTTCAACTCGTACACTGAATATGGTAATGTTTCTTGAAGGAAGGTGCGTTGACGCTGATGACGTACTACTGATCCATGTAGCTAAGCTTCTCTTCTCTAGATGAAACCTGACTTAATTTTCCTCTCCCAGGCGCTGTATGACCACTATAGGTTTGCGAGTACTGTAGGGACGTGTGAAAGCCAGTGATGAATGGTACACCAGTTATCACTGGGAGTTCTCTGTAGTTTTGACAGTTGTGTTTTGTGTCAGTTGTCGGGCAGTCAGGAAGGAAGTCAGACCTTCGGTCGGGCAGCGAGGGTAGGGCTCTGGAAACTGGTCACAGATATGCATTACTCCAGCCATCCCAGAAGGTCACTGAGGTATAACAAGAACAGTGTGGGTCACAGCAAGTATTCCTCTGAGACCCCGCTTGATAATTTCGTCCACTGTAACATGCTATGATCTAGGCGTCATTGTAGATAAAAGGTTTAGAGAAAAGACAATTTGATAAATTAGACACTTGTGTCGCACAGGTGTCACTCCACTACCATATCTTTCTGCAGAGACCTGGTCATGGCCCGGGTCGCGGGGGCTTTGACCCCCGGAACACCCTCCATGTATACTCCTCCAGGTATCTCTTCCCTGTTCAAATGTTCATTGTTGCTCCATATATCGCCTTATTTTTTTAGGAATTATCTCCGGGCAGTTTTTTTGTTTCGTAAATTCTAATAACGTTACACCTGCAGAAAATTAGACATTACACCAATGGTGTACACTATGTAACATTGTACAGTACTGCCCTCTTCCTAGTGTAATAGCATCTCCCTCCCTTTCGAACAGCACCAGCCACTCTCAGGAGTGACACCAGTCCCTCAGGAATAACACCAGTCCTTCTCAAGAATAACACCAGTCCCTCAGGAATAACACAAGCCCTCTTAGGAATAGCAGCAGCCCCCCTCAGTCCCCTCAGAAACAGCAGCAGCCCTCTCATGAATAACACCAGCCCCCTCAGGAATAATACCAGCCCCCTTTCATTCCAGTTTGTCACGTCAAGGTTTCGGAAAAGAATTGGAAGGGTCAGTGTTGCCATGTGCTCGATACTCATGAAGTATTGTCATACACGAGCTTCAAATACATAGACAATCAATCAATATATATATATATATATATATATATATATATATATATATATATATATATGATCGGGCCTTGGAGGCCTGGAATCATTAAAACCGGTCGATAACAGCAAAAGAGGCGTGACCAGGAGCTGTGAATCGAACCCAGAGAGAGAGGGGGAGAGAGAGAGAGAGAGAGAGAGAGAGAGAGAGAGAGAGAGAGAGAGAGAGAGAGAGAGAGAGAGAGAGAGAGAGAGAGAAAGTAATCCAAGACAGTTGTTTATAACCTGTCAAGTTTAAGATATCACCTTAATGATGAATTTTTGTATTTTCTTTACCTTTTTTCGTGTACTCTCCTAGTTGTACATGTTGGGTTTGATTCACAGCTCCTGGTCACGCCTCTTTTGCTGTTATCGACCGGTTTTAATGATTCCAGGCCTCCAAGGACCGATCATATCTACTCTTGAAGCTGTGTATATTGTATGCCTTTTCTTCTAGTGTGTGTGTGTGTGTGTGTGTCTGTACCGTAGTTTGTGTTTGTAAATACTAAAGTAGTGTTTCTTTGTTTGAAGTATAAGAGAGCCCATGCAGGCTCCTGGGAGTACGCTGCATGCTATCAGCTAGGGTGAACTGTGGGAGTAGGGGTAGAGGCTCCCTTTCCTCTCACTAGCCACCCCTTAGTTTGACATGCACTTTCTCCCCTCTTCTCATGTACTTCATCCTCGCCCCATACCCACTTCCTTTTGTCGATCCATCTTTGTAACAAATAACGTGTGACGCTAAGTACTGCTTGTTGATGGCAGTGTTCCAGCGTGGTATTAACAGATTACTGATATTTGTAGTGGTAATTAGCTTCAGGTAGATAGATAGATAGATAGAGAGAGAGAGAAAGAGAGAGATGTGGAGAGGGGAAATGAGAGACAAGATGTGTGAGGGGTTTCATGGAGGATGGAGGAGAAGGAGGGGAAGAACTGGTCACGTGGTGGCTGCAAGACACACACACACAAATACACACACTAGAAGAAAAGGCATACACTATACACAGCTTCAAGAGTAGATATGATTAGGCCCAGGAGGCCAGGAATCAGTAAAATCGGTCGATAACAGTAAGAGGCCTGACCAGGAGCTATGAATTGACCCCTGTAACCACAAATAGGTGAGTAAAGATAGGTGAGTAAACGTACACACACACACACACACACACACACACAAGACAAGAGAGAGAGGGGTGGGTAGATTGCATATTCTTGGACTGTAAGAAGGCGTTTGACACAGTCCCACACAAGAGATTAGTGCAGAAGCTGGAGGACCAGGCAGGGATAACAGGGAAGGCACTACAATGGATCAGGGAATACCTGTCAGGAAGACAGCAGCGAGTCATGGTTCGTGGCGAGGTGTCAGAGTGGGCGCCGGTGACGAGTGGGGTGCCACAGGGGTCAGTCCTAGGACCGGTGCTGTTTCTGGTGTTTGTGAACGACATGACGGAAGGAATAGACTCCGAAGTGTCCCTGTTTGCAGATGATGTGAAGTTGATGAGAAGAATTCAATCGGAAGAGGACCAGGCAGAACTACAAAGGGATCTGGATAGGCTGCAAGCCTGGTCCAGCAATTGGCTCCTGGAGTTCAACCCAACCAAGTGCAAAGTCATGAAGATTGGGGAAGGGCAAAGAAGACCGCAGACGGAGTACAGTATAGGGGGCCAGAGACTACAAACTTCAATCAAGGAAAAAGATCTTGAGGTGAGTATAACACCAGGAACATCTCCTGAGGCGCACATCAACCAAATAACTGCTGCAGCATATGGGCGCCTAGCAAACCTAAGAACAGCATTCCGACATCTTAATAAAGAATCGTTCAGGACCCTGTACACTGTGTACGTTAGGCCCATACTGGAGTATGCAGCACCAGTTTGGAACCCACATATATCCAAGCACGTAAAGAAACTAGAGAAAGTGCAAAGGTTTGCAACAAGACTAGTCCCGGAGCTAAGGGGTATGTCCTACGAGGAGAGGTTAAGGGAAATCGACCTGACGACACTGGAGGACAGGAGAGATAGGGGGGACATAAGAACATAAGAACATAAGAAAGGAGGAACACTGCAGGAGGCCTGTTGGCCCATACTAGGCAGGTCCTTCACAATCCATTCCACTAACAGAATAATTGCCCAACCTAATTTTCAATTCTACCCAAGAAATAAGCTTTGATGATTCTATTAACTAAAGTGCGAGTCCCACTCAAATCCAACCCCTCTCACTCATGTATTTATCCAACCTAAATTTAAAACTACCCAAGGTCCTAGCTTCAATAACCCTACTAGGCAGACTGTTCCACTCATCAACTACCCTATTTCCAAACCAATACTTTCCTATATCCTTTCTAAATCTAAACTTATCTAACTTGAAGCCATTATTGCGGGTTCTCTCTTGGAGAGATATCCTCAAGACCTTATTTATATCCCCTTTGTTAATACCCATTTTCCACTTGTATACCTCGATCATGTCTCCCCTCATTCTACGTCTTACAAGTGAATGTAATTTTAGGGTCTTCAATCTTTCTTCGTGAGGAAGATTTGTAAATAAATGGTATAAAATACCGACATAAGCAGTATAATGTGATCCTTTATTGACAACGTTTCGCCCACGCAGTGGGCTTTATCGAGTCACAGACAGATCTACCTGGAAAATGAGCAACATGGAGATATATGTTAAGTAAAAGGACACAAATGCAACTAATGTGACATTTTATTGTGGCAACGTTTCGCTCTCCAGGAGCTTTCTCAAGCCGTTACTCCAGGAGCTTTCTCAAGCCGTTACATGATAACGACATATAAAATACTGAGAGGAATTGACAAGGTTGACAGAGACAGAATGTTCCAGAGATGGGACACAGCAACAAGGGGTCACAGTTGGAAGTTGAAGACTCAGATGAATCAAAGGGATGTTAGGAAGTATTTCTTCAGTCACAGAGTAGTCGGGAAGTGGAATAGCTTGGGAAGCGATGTAGTGGAGGCAGGTTCCATACACAGCTTTAAGAAGAGGTATGATAAAGCTCATGGCGCAGGGAGAGTGACCCAGTAGCGGCCAGTGAAGAGGCGGGGCCAGTAGCTATGTCTCGACCCCTGCAACCACAACTAGGTGAGTACAAACACACACACACAAAATGGTAACTAAAACACACATACACGCACGCATATACAACAGGCCTAGTGTCTAATCGACATGTGCCTAGGACAAAATGGTAACTAACACACACACACACACACACACACACACACACTAACCTAAGACGAGTACTTGTAACTTCAACCATTAATTAACACATACCAACTTTCAAGTCTTTCAACGCCTTTAGCTACAGAGGCAAGGTAAGTGGAAGTAATTAACTGTTGTTGATCTAAAAGATTTATTTCTGAAACCTTTACTTGATACAGTGTCAGGATACAACAAAATGGATGTTGTCTTTGATGAATATGCACATTGTTCACTTAAATGGCTTACAAGGCCGAGTATTCAACCTGTTAAACGTGTTGTAAAAGGTCGTCATGTTAAGTTGCCAAAGCCACGGTCAAATAATCTAGCTCTGTCAGAAAATGAAACACGAATTGTGTAGCTTTGTTTCAACAAATTCTGTCCAGTAGTCAAATACTTTCCAGTGGATGACCACACATTGATGCCGTAGCTGCTGGGGCCTTCACGGATCAGCTGGAAGGCACTGAGAGGCGCACAAGAGGAAGCACACACGAAGATGCTCTTGCATGCAGTACATACTCTCATGTTGCTGTCATTTCTTCAAGAGACAGACGGTCTTCTGCTACCAGTGACTCATCTTCGTTATTATAAAAGGTTACTCACGAATACTAGTAGGTCAGAGAACATCCACTGTCTTTGTTCAAGTGTTTAATAACCATGAAAGTTAGCACCTTCACTTTAGAGTCAACTTAAGAACATAAGAAAGAAGGAACACTGCAGCAGGCCTACTGGCCCATGCGGCTTAAGACAATGCCTTGACCTAGTCAGGTCAGTCACATTCACTTAAGGAAGGAGCACGGCATCTGACCTAGTAGCACAAGCTAGTCAGGTCCAACTCACAAGACACTGCACTGACTACCTTTTATACCACACCTTCTCTACAAGTTGCACCAAAAGAAACACATGGAAGTTTTCAAGTTCTGACCTACTAAAGGAAAGACCTACCTGACTTACCAAAGAAAAGTCTTGACCTACTAAAGGAAAGTCCTGACTAAATGCAAGAAAGTTCTAACCAACTGAAAACATTAGAGAAAGATGAGAAGACAAGGAAGATAGCTCAGCCTTGTATACACCCAGCTGTACTGTATTTCATTAATCATTCTGCGCAAGCAAGGAGTAGTGGAGATTCGATCTTTCGTCCGGTGATGGCGGCGTGGTCTCTGACCAGTCATAATGTTGGTGTTACCGCACTGTACTGCAAGCAAAGTCCATTGATATAGTTACTAAGCCTTATTCTCTTTCCTAAGATTAGTGGGCCAAATGTTTTGACGCAACAAGTTATATTCTTCAGATCCACTTATATGTATACTGTATATACGCAAGGCAACCACAGGGAGGGAGAATGTTGCTGAGTAACATTCTCTCCCATCCCACGGTGGTTGCCTTGCATTGCTGATCGCTTTGTTTGCGACTGCTTCAATAATGCGCATATATATATATATATATATATATATATATATATATATATATATATATATATATATTAATATATATATATATATATATATATATATATATATATATATATATATATATATATATATATATATATATATATATATATATATATATATACAAAGTCTACCTAAACCAAGCTGTCTCCTATCCACAAGAAAAAAAAAGTTTGGTACAAGAGAGCAGAGAGTCCTTATGTTTGGGTTTTATGCATTCATCAAATTAAGACACATCAAAACACATTTTCATGCCATAATTTACACCTGGGAAATTTCTAGGATTGATTTCAAACGTGAACAGCAAAATTGCTCCTTAATGGAGCATGAGGCTTAGCAGACGGTGAGCAATACAGTAAATGTAGACACTTGCCCCCTTCATACATAAGAAAAATAGTCAACAGACCCCCGGGTCCTGATCAGCAGGTTGTGGCGATTAGATGAGCTGCGAGATGCTACCACCAACAGCCTGATTGATGAAGCTATCAACCAGCATGCCTGTTGTGGGACCGGGACGCTGAGGGGGGTGATCTTAGGAGACGACGACAGGTAGACAGGTGCGCAGACGCTTCCTGGCAAATCTGCTTGTGATGTGTAGCCAAGCATAAATAATCTGATTTGTACAGAAGTGCGGATGATATACAAATACAAATGTTATTTCTTTTCTGCAGTATATACAACAATGTAGTTTTATGTGCAATAAAATATAGTTAGGCACAAAAGAAATCCGCTAGTATGCGGTGCATTTCGGGGAGATGTCCAATATGAGAACATTTATTACCTGGTGCATGTAACCAGTGTCATGACACATGACACACCAACAAAGAAACCTTTACTTCAAACAATTTACCGTCACTTATATATGACAGGACAGCAGCACACTGCGGGTGTTTACCTGGAGTTTACCTGGAGAGAGTTCCGGGGGTCAACGCCCCCGCGGCCCGGTCTGTGACCAGGCTTCAATACAATATAACTCGTATATACCATAACAGCAGCACACTGCGGGTGTTCACACAATGTAACTCGTATATACCATAACAGCAGCACACTGCGGGTGTTCACACAATGTAACTCGTATATGCCATAGTAGCAGCACATTATGACTGCACTTAAATAAGACAGACTACAAAATTGTGAGTGCCAGTATGAGCCACGGACAAGAGGAGCGGGGGTGACGGTGGCACTGGGTGCCAGTGACAAGAGGAGAGGGGGTGACGGTGGCACTGGGTGCTAGTGACAAGAGGAGCGGGGGTGACGGTGGCACTCGTGTCAGTGACGTAAGCGAAGGTGACGGTGGCACTAGGTGCCAGTGACAAGAGGAGCGGGGGTGACGGTGGCACTGGGTGTCAGTGACAAGAGCAGCGGGGTGACGGTGGCACTGGGTACCAGTGACGTGAGAGGGGGTGACGGTGGCACTCGTGGCAGTATTGATCATTCAAGGGGTCGAACACCTTAAATCGTGCCAAGCCTGGACCCACGCGGTTGCTGTGATTTACGAGACGGGCCCATCCTCACCCGTGCCCCTCCCCCCATCACACGTGGGGCTGGCCCATGGTTAGGCTCTGGGAGTATTAAAACTCTCGGAACTCATCAAAGGTATCTAACGTATGTAAGACCCAGCGTGGAAAACTAGAGAATGTTCAAAGGTTTGCAACAAGACGTGTCCAGGAGTTGAGTGGAACGTGCTATGCTGATAGATTCAAGGCAATGAATCATACGACTTTGAAGAGGAGGAGAGTAAGGGAGATACGATTACGACATATAAAATTTAACAAGCGTGCCGCGACAGGCTGTTCGAGAGTATGGGACAAGGAACAAGGGGGCCACAGATATAAAACAAAGACACAAATGCGCCATAGTTAGGTCAGAGAGTTTTACGTCAGTTACAAGATGGTTGAAGAGCAAAAAGAGCGGACGCCAGAGTCCAGAAGATTCCAGCAGCCTAGTTCACGCTCTTGAAGTAATTTGGGGTAGAGTAATAGGGCCAAACTCCCCCAACCCTGTGACGTCACGGCCTTCGGATCTCCTCCTCCTGCTTCCCATTAACAAGGATGACTTCAACCCCCAGCTCCCAACCCCCACCCTCACCCCTGTAAGGTGGAAGACTATCCCCGCTGTATTCTCCTGGATCATGTAATGGATATTTATTTCTAACGCAGTCATACGGAGATAAATGCGAAGGTGACAGAGGCAAATGCATTAGTTACAGACAAAAGCATATAACATTATAAACAGACAGACAGAGAGGCAAATACGAAGGTTACTAACAAAGACAACACGAAGGTTACAGACAGACAGCAACTGCGAAGGTTATAGAAAGGCAAAATTGAAGGTTGAGAGAGAGATAGACAGACAGATAGACAGCATAACACGCTACACTCACGGAAACATGACATAAGAAGCCGTTCTCAGAGTAAACAATAAAATAAAAAATCTAGCTATACTTGGCCAGGAGAAAAAAGTGAGCTGAGGTGAATCACAGGGAAGAGGTGGACCATAGACATCAAGATGAGAAGGTGGGAAGGTAGGGAGGGTAGGCAGACGAAGAAAGAGATAACATTATTACACACAAAAAATAAACTCATAACATCCCATACACAACCAATGTTCACAA
The DNA here is from genome assembly GCA_009830355.1 of Cherax destructor. Classification (NCBI taxonomy): domain Eukaryota; kingdom Metazoa; phylum Arthropoda; class Malacostraca; order Decapoda; family Parastacidae; genus Cherax; species Cherax destructor. The sequence goes on along the minus strand of WNWK01000262.1, from coordinate 56,474 downwards.
GAAAGGTAAAACATCTACTATAAACACTAGCCTCATTAAAATCCCCGTCAACGAAACAACAGTAAATCAACACCGCTAAAAGAAGCTAAGACACTGAGGACAGAGGAGTCTTTGTTGTACAAAGTTTTAACACAAATTAACTTTATCACTTGTATAATAAAGACTGCAATCAGAGTCTTACCTTACTGTCAGCGCCTCACCATTTGTCTGAAAAATTGTTAATAGTTCGCTGAAACGGTGCCAGACACCTGGGCTGTCAACACTAATAACGGTGCCAGACACTTGGGCTGTCAACACTGATAACGGTGCCAGACACCTGGACTGTCAACACTGATAACGGTACCAGACACCTGGGCTGTCAACACTGATAACGGTACCAGACACCTGGGCTGTCAACACTGATAACGGTACCAGACACCTGGACTGTCAGCACTGATAACGGTACCAGACACCTGGACTGTCAACACTGATAACGGTACCAGACACCTGGACTGTCAACACTGATAACGGTGCCAGACACCTGGACTGTCAACACTGATAACGGTTATGTTGAAAATGGTATAAATACCGACAAGTTGAAGATTAAGACACATGTGCAACAGTTGAGTATCTTTATTGATGTAACGTTGCGCCCACATAGTAGACTTCTCCAGGTTTTGGCTGAAGAAGTCTACTGTGTATTCGAAACATTTCATCAGTTCCACATGTGTCTTAATCATCAACTGATAACGGTGCTTGAGGTGCCTGTGCGCAGTCTTCAGTCTACAGAGAACTGACTCAAAGTGACGATTTTCTGCTGAAACACCCAGGTTGCAGTCTGGATAGGGAAGGAAGCAGAGTGACTTGTCAGTCAAGAGACGTCAGAATGGGGGAAGAGTAATTAGGGAGGTTCCACAAGGATGGGTATTAGGACCAGCACTGTTTCCTGGTTCATGCGAATGACATGTGCGGTTGAATTGTGTACAGCTTGTTGCTCAGACGTTGGGCCCAACAGGTCTGCCAGGTGACATGGATATATCAATGTGTGTGGGACGGCGGGTGGTAGGGTAGAAGCAGGAGGCGGGAAGTAAATGGAAGACGAGGGTAGAGAAGAGACGCAGGAAGAAGAGGGAGAGATTAAGAATGAAGAGACAAAAGGGTTATAGGAAGAGGAGGAAAAGAGGGTAGAGGGAGGAGGAAAAGGAGATAGAAGGAGCGGGAGAAAGGGGTAAAGGGAGAAAGAAAAGAAGAAAAAAGGGGGTAGAGGAAGGAGGAGGGAGAATGAGGAGGGAAGAGGAGGAGGAGGAGGAGGAGGAGGAGGGGAGGAGGAGGAGGGTTGAGAATGAAAAGGAAGGTGATTAGGGTTGGGGGACAGGGAGGGTAATACTGCTGGATCTATAGCATAGCTGAAAGTGTTACCAATTCTACACCACCACTCACCTGCCAGCTTGCCTGCCTGCCTGTCAGCCAGCCAGCCTGCCAGTGAGTCTGCCTACCTGCTTGGCTGTCTGCCTGCCTGCCTGCCTATCTGTTTGTCTGCCTGCCTGTTTGCCTACCAGGCTGGCTGTCTTCCTACTTGCCTCCTGCCTGCCTGCCTGCCTGCCTGCCTGCCTGCCTGCCTGCCTGCCTGCCTGCCTGCCTGCCTGCCTGCCTGCCTGCCTGCCTCTTTCACGCTCGTCCGGGGTCAGTGCTCCTGCCACTACCTGCAGCAACACGTACAAACCAGTATAGACAAGCACGAAGCCTGTGTGATATAGCAGCATTCTTGCTTTTAATGAAGATGAACAGTGCATTTGCGTGCATGCTTGTGCTTACGAATGCGTGCATGTGTACCTACGCGTATGTGTTGAGTTAAAAGTTGTCCCATACGATCGCCTAATCCCCAAATACAATTTTCTGTCTTTCTGTACCGAGGCAACACTCACTGTACCAGATGGTTATGTCTGCGTGTATGCTAGACAAGAATTAGCTGACACGCTGCTCAGACACAAAGGCTATGACGTTTAGTCGCGTCTGACGACATATTAACTACTACAACACAACATATTTCTTTAGCAGAGCGTCGTGGGTTTAATATTCCTTCTCCCCTCCCACAGAGTATTTACACCGAGAGGAGTATATCTCAGTCTATATATACTGAGAGCTTAGTCTGATCTCTATTTTAGAGATTAGAGTAAGCTTGACTGGTGGTGTACAGTTAATGAACTTAGTCTAGTTGACAGACATTAACACAAACCACACAACTCTCCCTCCCCCTCCACAAAAAAACTTGAATCAATAATACCTGATCACGTTGTCTATACACTTTAGCTCAATTTATTGATTATTGATTATCACAGTTTAGCTCAGAGATGTAATTTTCAAGACGGTGACCTTTACTATGCATGTCAGTTTGCTCTAACGAAGGTAATATCACTTAATTCGCCTGTTTGAAGTGTCCTTCAGTTGACTTTCTGACAATCGCTATACTGAGGATACACTCTACAGTATCTATGTGATACTTGTCTTCTTGTTTTCACACACGAGTGTATTCCTCCACTATGGTCAAGAGTCCTGCTGCTCAGTGGTTAGATTAGCTTAGTTTAGCTTAGGATTGAGGGAGAAGGGAGTCATATTCGAGACACAACACTGGTTTGCTTGACCCAGTGCTGGCACTCGTCTTCTTCATAGACAGTGTCGCTTGTATAATTTATGATAAACGAGTAACAAGAGATGCATATTTGAAAGTAAACACACAAATACACACACACACACACACACACTAGAACAATCTCGTATACACTAGAAATACTGTATGTAATTATTTGACCTCGTATCTCTGAAGATCATACAGTAAGAGGAGATATTATCGCGACATACAACATACTCCGAGACATGGACAAGGTGGATAGATTTACGATTTAGCGTGGGAGTGACCAAGACGAAGGGGACACAAATAAAATTTGAATACCTAGATCAATGAGACATTAGAATACAACAAAAATAGAGGCTAGTATCATTTACAAGTTTAACATTAAGCACGATTGATAGATCACGTTTCACCCAACATGATATTGAGGGGATGGTGCTCCAAGTGCTCGAAATTTATCCTCAAAATGTAAGCTAAGCAAATATACATTCTTTCCTGGTTGTGTAAGTCATAAGAATATGAACCCAACATGATACAGACAGACTACAGGAAAACAGATTACAAAAAGACTACAAAACTGTAAATGTAGTCCAACAAATTGCAAATGAAGTTCAATTTCAATAAGTGTAATGTTATGGAAATTTAAAAGGGAGGAGGAAAAGACCAGAAATAGAGTAGAGAATGAAAGAGAAGCAACTGCAGATAGTGTGAGCATGAAGTCTCGTGGGAACATACAGACACATCACACCAACCCCCACATGCAAGATTATGTATGTATATTGATTTGCAACATGCTCAGGTCGATGAAGACTTCGAAGGGTCATAGTAACGTCCTCGCACTTCTGGCACGACAGCTACTGAGCGAGTGATGATCAACGCTTTCTTCTTTGTATCACCGTCCCTTAGTGGGGAGGGGGAGGAAAGGGAACGGCTGATGACAAAATGAATAAGTTGTTTCAGATAATTAAAGAGTAAAAAAACAAACTCCTCCCTGAAGATCACTGAAGGAAGCTGAATCCAGTCCTCGTGATGAACACTGAAGGAGAGTAAAAATATATGAAAATACTCAAAATCAATTAGGAAAATGGACACATATGCAAGGTTGCTTATGGGTCCATTTACTTAATGAACACTGAAGCTGCCCAGAAAGATGTCTTCAAAATTTGGCGAGGAGTTGAAAAATGGTTTCCTTATTAAATGTTGACATATGAGTGTAAGCATCCACCTCCCTGCTTCTGCACGAGATTCATCACGACTAAGGTAATGACCACCTTCTTCAAGCAGGGACACTCATTACCTCATCTTCCACTGTCTTCCGTAAATATCTCTATAATGAAGTGAAAATGTAAAACGTTGGCGAAACGTCTACAAAGTAAAGACACCCAGGTGTTGCACACGTGTCTAATACATCATCTTGTGGGTACTGTATTATACTGTATGCCACTGATGTAATAATACGGCGCCGACAAGTTGTGGTATAATGATTAGTATTATTATAATCAAAACTAAGTGCTAAACCCACAAGGGTCATATATAATAATATACTGAACAAAGAAGAACCTTCTATATATACCACGCTTCTTTATCACTTGTTTTCGTTCATCACTCAAGATAATTCACTAGCCCATAACACTGAAATTTTTATCCAGTTCAGATACCACAGTGGTTGTTTTAAGCGAACTCTGATGTTTAGTCTCATGGAATACAGTAGCAGCTGCAGTATTAGGTCAGTTGTAAACCCCCCCTAGTCATCCCTCTATTCATCCCTACTCTTCGTCTCTCCTGTTCATCCCTCCTATTCATACTTGTTCATCCATCCCAATGTGACACAATTCTTTCTCATCAAAAGCCACGCTTAAAAGTTTCCCCTTATCTTAACTGTCACGTCCCGTTAGGTATCTCTCATACAGCGATCATGTCTCACTTCAATGGCTGTGCCACTCCATCCCCACATTACTTATTTCTCAGACTTGGTATCAATTTGCTTCTCTCTTCACACAAGCGTCTCACTACAGTGACTGCCGTGGCAGCCACAACCACGCACTTCACACAGACGTGTAGCTGTAAAATCTATGCAACGCTTTGTGAACGAAATGTGATGTAGGATTTGTGTTCAATGCTAACACCTATCCAGTTTGTATTCAATGTTCCTAGATTCAGAAATCCAGTTATGTAGGTTGTTTCCATCTGCTCTGTCTGGGGGTAATGGTCCATATGTGTATGATCCGCTTTATTGTATCTCAGAAAGTGTGTTAAGCACTGCAGTCTCTCTCTCTCTCTCTCAACCAATATGGTTGAGAGAGTTCACTCATACCTTCTTGAAATTTAATATCCCATATTATTGGTTGCTTTTAGGAAGTCCTCACAGGAGTCCTGGCCCACATTCATCCTTGCCTATGTATGAATGCATGTATATATGCGTGTATGTAAAATATCCCAGAGAGGAATATCTCTGAGACATTATACAGGCTGTGAGACTCCTGGTATTAAATTCACATCGGAAGTCAAGTTTTAATTCTAATTTCAACTTCTCTCTCAACTATTTTAAAAACATAAACGAAATTCAGGCCCGGGTTGACGCCCAACTCTGAATTTTACTGTACACAGTGTTCACACACACACACGCACGCGCGCGCGCGCGGTAGCGTGGCCGACTGGTCTAAGGCGCTGGATTTACGCTCCAGTCTCTACGAAGGTGTGGGTTCAAAGCCCACCGCTGCCAGAATTGTTTTGTAGCGACTATCGAAGAGGCGGGACCAGGAGCTGTGATTCGACCCCTGCAACCACAAATAGGTGAGTACACACAGACAGAGCTAGGGTACATGGTGCCTTTCTCGTCCTGAGTGCCATTATCTGATCTCGTTCTCGACAAAAGAAAATAAAAGGCCGAGATTTAATGAAAGAACATTAAAAAAAAAGAGACGAACAATGCCAAGATTATAAACAAAGATATGAAAGACATAATTTATAAACGTCTCTTTATTTCAATATGTCCACCAATTTCAGATTATTTACAGATCTTACTAGAGAAATTTATAAAAGGCGATTTATTGCATATTATCTGGTAAAATTTATAATAAACGATTTATTTACCAGCGGATAAAATTTATATTATTTTTCCGAGTGAGCGGTAAACTCGCATGAGTCACATGGCGCTCGGAGAATGAGAGGTAACCAAGGTGTGAACTAAGGAAAATAAGAACAGTTCAATTCCCTGAAGTGCAGCGACTGTCACCCAATTCCCAAGTGACAGCAGCTGCAGCTATGCTGGAGCAAAACCTTAGAAGCTCCAGCAGTTGATGAACCCTTGCTGGAATGCTTGATGATATATCCTGAGTGCCCTACCCACGTCTGCCAGCTCAGGCTGACAGATTCCAACACCTTGTGTGAGTCCATCATGCGTTATGGAATGTGACAAGGAAACAGAGTTGCCTTTGTTCCCACTTTCCAACTGAGTCGTATAGCAGCAATGGCCATGCATCCAATTTTTATTTAATAAAAATGAAAGGTGTCGAGGAATCTCCCCTGAACGTGATAAAAATTATAAAACAGACTTGTCACATCATCGCATAAAATTTATACAAAGATAAATTTTTCAGGATGCCACAGAAAAATACTAGCAAGGAAAATATCTAGATTTATATCAAGAATATTATCCAAAACAAAAAAAGTATAAGTTCGCAATCAAAGATAAAAGCGAGAAATATGCAAACAAAGAAAAGACAGAGGTGCTGAGCAAGCTTTTACAGTGACAAGTGTTTTGCTCTATGATAAAACTCGACACAGAACCAAATGTCACAATAAAAGGTTGTTGTAGACCTGTGTTATTGTCGTCATTGTTGTCAGCAACAGGTTATGCCAGGAAAACACACACACACACACACACACACACACACACACACACACACCAGGAGCTGTGAATCGAACCCTGCTACTACAAAGACGTAAGTACACACACACACACACACACACACACATACACAAACTCAAGGAAGAAGATCTTGGAGTATCATACCAACCACATCTGAGGCGCACATCAACCAAATAACTGCTGTGGCTAACCTAAGATTAGCGTTTCAACACCTAAGTAAGGAGTGTACGTCAGGCCCATATTGGAGTATGGAGTACTAGTGTGGAACCCATACCTGGTCAAGCAAGTCAAGAAATTAGAGAAAGAGCAGGGAACTCAACCTGACGACACTGGAGAACAAGAGGGTTAGGGAAGACATGATAACGACGTATAAAATACTGAGAGGAACTGACAAAGTGGACAGGGACAGAATGTTTCAGAGATGGGACACAGCAACAAGGAGTCACAGCTGGAAGTTGAAAACTCAGATGAGTCACAGGGATGTTAGGAACTACTTCTTCAGTCACAGAGTCGACGGTACTCGCCAAGAACCTGTCATGTCTACCACTATAACCTTTTCCACCAGTTAAGGCAGCAAGTCTCTGGAAAACTGCCAGTCGTGGATTTCCGAGCACTCCAAATGGACAGCAAAAAAAAATTGAACAGTTGTTAACCTTGGTTATTCTATGTTAGATTAGGTTACGTTAATCTATATTAGCCGATATTAACTTATAATTAACCAACTATAACGAAGTGTAAAGAAGCCATATATACGATGAACATTCTACACGCACTACGCCTGGCCACTCAGTTGCATGACAAAAAAAAAAAACCACTGGTGTCTGGGTAACATTACCGTGCAACTTCCAACTGGTTTTCCTCTCACGCAATAACAAAAAAATTATTAAATCTTTTTTCCTTGCAATAATTTTTTCCACCACTCACTAGCGAGAGATTTTTTCACACTGTAATTACGGGTTCGCCATTTAAAGCTCATATAATTTTTTTTTAATTTCATTCTACGCTAATACAGTTGATGGGAAGACTGGAAGTGCTTCAGAGCGTAGACTATTTCCTTAATTACCATCCCGTAGCCTCAGTGTAGACTATTTCCTTCATTACCATCCTGTAGTCTCAGTGTAGACTATTTCCTTCATTACCATCCTTTAGTCTCTAGACTATTTCCTGCATTACCATCCTGTAGTCTCAGTGTAAATAACTGATCTCACCTCACATTCTCACTTTGTATATACTATAAGGAGTGCGTCCCTCTTGATGTGTATAGCCAACTTTCTCAACCAAGTGTCGGATCAACCAGGCTGTGATGGATATGTGGGACAGCGAGCCTCCATTAGCAACAGCCTGGTTGAGGAGGTCATCAACAGAAAAGCATGGCGCCAGGCCGAGCGGGAAGCGTTGAAAAACTTTTGAAAGCGGTCACAGGTATGTACTGAGATCAACGGCATGTATATATATATATATATATATACACACACAGAGGGGTTTATAACTCGGTATAATTTATATATATACACTCACGAGTTTACATTAATTCGTATATTGGAGCAGAACAGGTTGCCTGCAGCTTTACTGACCTCGTGTAGTTGATAGGCTTGAAGCTTAATGAACTAACTCTTCTGAAAAGAAAACCTTTCTTCTATGAGACTAGTCCTGAAGTAATTACTTAGAAAGAAAGAGTGAAGAAGGGTGCGTGATCACGACGTCCAGGATACTGAGAGCACTGGATAGTGCAAACACAGACACATTATTTGAAAGGAGAGAATTAGAGTCAAGGGGACACAGATGGAAGCAAGAGACGCACACACACCAAATAACTGCTGCAGCAAATCCGCGCCTGGCAATTCTAAGATTAGTTTTCAGAAATCTAAGTAAGGAGCCATTCGCGATGCTGTATACCGTGTTCGATAAGTTCATATTGGAGTAAGCAGCATCAGTATGGAACCCACACTTGGTCAAGCATGTCAAGAAATTGGAGAAAGCGTAGAAGTTTGCAACGAGACTAGTCCCGGAGCTAAGGAAATATGTCCTATGAAAAGAGGTTAAGGGAACTAAAGGTGATGACACTCGAGGAAAGAACTAGGGGGAATACGACAGGGTGATAGGGTGGGCAGGGACAGTGTGTTTGAGAGATGGAAAACAGCAAGACGAGCGCACAGGTGGAGGCTGAAAATACAAATGAGTCACAGAGATGTGAGGAAGTATTTCTTTGGTCTTAGGATAGTCATAAAGTGGAACGACCTGGAGAATGAAGTGGTAGAGGGAGGATCTATGCATAGCTTTAAGAATAGTAGCGACCCTGGAAGGACATTTAGGTGTGTACACAGACACACATATACGAGTGTGTGTGTGTGTTTGTATTATTATGCAGGGCATTGCAGAAAATATGTGTATAAAAAAAACACTCAATTAATAATGTCAGTGACGGGATTTGTTCTGAAACCGAACGCGTATTATTCCTGGTCAGCCAAAGTAGCCAGGAGAGGAGTGGTGTTTAGTCAGTTCCGGAAGAGTGGTGATGGCAGAAGGTTGGTGTTTGCTTGAGTAGGAAAGGGGAGGGGTAATTTTGGGTAAGCTTATCCCATAAGTTTTAATAATTTTTGAGGCCCTAAAACCACCTGCTTTCAGGTAGGTGGTTTTTAAGCTTTTCATCTCATCCCCTGCATGTATCCACCGACGATATATATATATATATATATATATATATATATATATATATATATATATATATATATATATATATATATATTTGTTTTACATGATGGTAGGATTGCTGGTGTCTTTTTTCTGTCTCATAAACATGCAAGATTTCAGGTACATCTTGTTACTTCTACTTACACTTAGGTCACACTACACAGTCATGTACAAGCATATATATACACACCCCTCTGGGTTTTCTTCTATTTTCTTACTAGTTCTTGTTCTTATTTCCTCTTATCTCCATGGGGAAGTGGAACAGAATTCTTCCTCCGTAAGCCATGCGTGTCGTAAGAGGCGACTAAAATGCCGGGAGCAAGGGGCTAGTAACCCCTTCTCCTGTATATATTACTAAATGTAAAAGGGAAAACTTTCGTTTTTCATTTTGGGCCACCCCGCTTCGGTGGGAAACGGCCGACGTGTTGAAAGAAGAAAGAAATATATATATATATATATATATATATATATATATATATATATATATATATATATATATATATATATATATATATATATATATATATATATATATATATATATTATATATATACCCGCAGAAACAGGCGGGTATATACAGAAAAAGATCGCAGTCAGCAGGGCTTGATCCCACTACAGGGAAACTGGAAAGGTTCCCAAGTGACACTCCATTCGGCCACAAATGCTTCAAAAGCTGGGCAGCCTGGTTTACAAGCCATGTCTCTTCCCTGTCCGGGTACATCATTGATTCTCAAGCATGGATTCAAGCTATTTCAATCTCCTGTGTGGCGAGAGAAAAAGATCGCAGTCAGCAGGATTCGAACCCACATCAGGGAGGCTGGCAAGGTTCCACAAGTGACGCTCTAGACCACTCAGCCACACATTCATATATACCCGCCTGTTTCTGCGTGGTGCATTGTCTAGATCATTACCGCTAATTATGTGGGGAATGTTCGACACTGATGGCAATGTGAATGAAACTCATTCTGGGCAAGATCAATATGGAATGCTTGATGCTTGTTGAGTTCCTTAAATATATCTGTGTCTTGGTAAACTACGTGAGGAAAGTAGATGTCAATCAGTAGAAAGAGAGAGAGAGAGAAGGAAAGAGAGGGGGGAAGAAGGGAGGGAGAGGGTGGTGTGCGAGAGAGGCAAAAATAAGCCTAAAATACCCTTTAAAGAAATAATGCAAAATTAGAGACGCAAGTAAGAACTATAATAGCATTACTGGCAAAAGGAAATAATGAGGCAGCCACACATGGTATATTTTACTTAGCTAAAAAAAAAAAATTAAAGTGAAGGAGAGAGCCCACGTGAAACTAATAAAGGAAAGTTAAAGACGAGGAGTAGTAGCAGAATACTTGGTACCCAGGTGCCACGACTCCACATGCAAGTCTCTCTCTCTCTCTCGTACTTCACTGTCATATATCTACTCAGAAAAATGACTATCCAGCTTCATGTGCAAGAACTCACCACCCTTCTTCACCCCTGCTTCATTTACCCTCCAGCCTTCACTCGATTACTTTCCACTCTCCTCTCCACCTCCCCTCTCCTCCTTTTCCAGCATCTATTCGATCCCCATTATCTTTTCGCCTTCAATTTTCCCTCTCCCTCCCTCCGAATACCCATCTCAGGTTACCTCTCACCCTCCAAGTCCCTGGGTCAATAATGGCTTAACTCGTTCTGCAGTTCAAGCCTGTTATTATCTCTTCACACTTATTGTTTATCTTCCTGGATATATTTAAGTGTTTTCATTATAAATAATGACAATAATGCTAGTGGCTTCGGAGGCAAATTCAATCATGATTCGTTAATGGTGTGTGTGCGCGCGCGCGTGTATGCATATATGTATGTATACCTGGAGTATACGTAGAGTCAACGCCCCCGCGGCACGGTCTGTGACCAGGCCATATATATACGTGTATGTATATATATATGTCGTGCCGATTAGGTAAAACTTGCGATTTTGGCTTAAATAGCAACGCTCACCTTGCCATATAAGACAAGTGAAAATTTGTGTATGCAATAATTTCGCCAAAATCATTCTGAACATAACGAAAAAAATATATTTCATTGTGTTTGTTTATTATTAAATTAATATTTACGTATCTAAAATATATTTAGTTGGGTTAAGCTAAATTAAATTGCGCTTGTTGTAATAAGGTTAGGTAGGTTTTCAAAGTTTCTCTTGGTACAAAATTATAAATTTTTACATTAACATAAATGAAAAAAATATATCTTTAAACGTATAAGAGAAAATTTTAGAAAGGACTTAATTTTAGATGAGTTCTTGCTAATTGACCAGTTTTACCTAATCGGCACGACATATATATATATATATATATATATATATATATATATATATATATATATATATATATATATATATATATACATGCCGTGCCGAATAGGTAAAACTTGCTATTTTGGCTTAAATTGAAACGCTCTTCTTGTCGAATAAGGCAAGCGAAAATTTGTGTATGCAATAATTTCGCAAAAATAATTCGGAACCTAGGGAAAAAAATATATATTTCATTGTGTTTGTCTATTATTAAATTATTGTAAACTTATCTAAAATATATTTAGTTGGATTAGGCTAAATTAAATTGCGCTTGTTATAATAAGGTTAGGTAAGTTTTCTAAGGTTCTTTTGGTACAAAATTATTAATTTTTACATTAACATAAATGAAAAAAATATCTTTAAACGTACAAGAGAAAATTTTAAAAAGGACTTAATTTTAAATGAGTTCTTGCTAACTGACCAGTTTTAAATATTCGGCACGACATATATATGTGCAGCATCTGGGTATCTTTATTGTAGACGTTTCGCCCTCCAGTGGCTTTATCAATACAGATTCTAGGACTGGATAAAGCCACTGGATTTCGAAACGTCTACAATAAAGATACCCAGATGTTGCACATGTGTCTAATTTTCATCTTGTCGGTATTGTATACCATTCATGTACACGACATATATATATATATATATATATATATATATATATATATATATATATATATATATATATATCGGAATATACAGATTATTCAACCTCCGTGTGTGTTTCTGTCATGTGGGTTATTACTGAGCATTAACAAGTGTTCATTACAATTTAGTTATTCACGTATATGTATGCATGTGTATGTGTGTGTGTGTGTGTGTGTGTGTGTTTTCGCAGATGGTGGTCCCAGAATGGATATACAAGCGGTTATACTAATTAAATGGTTTTGTTTAAAGTGATAACAATATTATAACAGATGGAGAGAAAAATACCACCATCCTTACATACCTAACCTAAGACATATTTATTAGATAAGGTCACTGTAATGGTTTTCTAATAAATTCTCCAGTGTTTGCTGACGTTTGTTTTATTATACCACTTGTCGGTATCCATTACCAAGGTTTATACTAAACATAACGTAAACCAAATAAAACCAAACCTAAAAAAAAAAAACTCGGTAAAAATCGATAAATTGGCAAATGGCGTATAAGTTTTGAAAGCTATCGAGTGTAACGTGGGTCATTAATGCTGCATGTCACCTGTACACTAACAGTCAAGAATACTTAAATCCCTGATAAGGCGAATAAAGTTAAATCTTAAGTGTATGAATTCTGAAATATACACCTTCACGTGTGTGCATACGCTGCTGCTATCAGTGCGTACACATCAACAAAGATTACTCCTCAAAATAAACAATATACGAAGTCGATACTTCACTTTGTGATTTTTTTCCAAACACGCTACTGAGTTTTTTTTTTCCAGCCACGGTACTGTTTTTTTTTTCAGCCATAGTATTGTGAGGGTTTTTTTTCCAGCCACCGTATTGTGGGTTATTTTTCTAATTTTTCCATCCACAGTATTATAAGCTATTTGTGAATTATTCCAGCCACGGTATTACCTGGAGTATACCTGGAGAGGGTTTTGGGGATCAACACCCCACCTGTAACCAGGCCTCTAAATTGGGTTCAAAAATAACATTTCATTGACTCATATAATTGCTCATATGACATTTTACCTTGATTAATCTTACGCCTTTTCCAGCCACGGTATTGTGACTCACTTGTTAACTGTTCCAGCCACAGTATTGTGACTCACTTGTTAACTGTTCCAGCCACGGTATTGTGACTCACTTGTTAACTGTTCCAGCCACGGTATTGACTCACTTGTGAACTGTTCCAGCCACGGTATTGACTCACTTGTGAACTGTTCCAGCCACGATATTGTGACTCACTTGTGAAGTGTTCCAGTCACAGTATTGTGACTCACTTGTGAAGTGTTCCAGCCACGGTATTAACTCACTTGTGAAGTGTTCCAGCCACGGTATTGTGACTCACTTGTAAAGTGTTCCAGCCACGGACTCACTTGTGAAGTGTTCCAGCCACGGACTCACTTGTGAAGTGTTCCAGCCACGGACTCACTTGTGAAGTGTTCCAGCCACGGACTCACTTGTGAAGTGTTCCAGCCACGGACTCACTTGTGAAGTGTTCCAGCCACGGACTCACTTGTGAAGTGTTCCAGCCACGGACTCACTTGTGAAGTGTTCCAGCCACGGACTCACTTGTGTAGTGTTCCAGCCACGGACTCACTTGTGAAGTGTTCCAGCCACGGACTCACTTGTGAAGTGTTCCAGCCACGGACTCACTTGTGAAGTGTTCCAGCCACGGTATTATGACTTATTCTCCACAGTGGATAAATTAACAAAACAGTGGAGTTTTTTGACATGTCTTCAGCAGTTATGCAAGAGAGAAATAAAATTCCCGAACGCCTGCGTAACACTGTGCATTTTCGACAATTCTCAGACGATAGCAGCAAAACAGTCCGATACATTCTGAAAATAATGGCCGTGTTCTCGAATGATAACAATGTGATTTTTCGTGAATTTTCATATATTTTTATCGGGGTTCATTCAACTGAAGCTTAAAAAAAAATTTGCTTCTCAACATAGATATAAGCGAGCAGGTTGAGAGGGTGGGAACTGGTGGGGTGTGAACTAGGGTGCTTACTAGTAAGGTTGATAACTGGCTTGAGTGCTGGTAGAGAGGGTACCAGTGAGGTAGGTACTGGTGGGGCAGGGCACTAGTGTGGTTACTGGAAGGATTGTTACTGAGATGGGTGCTGGTGGAGTGGGCACTCCTGAGGTAGGTGCTGGTGGAGTGGGTACTACTGAGGTAGGTGCTGGTGAAGTGGGTACTTGTGAAGTAGGTACTGGTGGGGTGGATAGTAGGGTGGTAACTGGTAGGATTAGTACTGGGAAAGTGGGTACTAGGGTGTGAGAGCGGATTAACGAGAAGTTTCTATAAAATAATTTACGTGTCCTTCACGTAAGAAGAGCAGGAAAACAGCTCTCAAAGCTGTTTTCTTGCTCTTTATCCCTGTCTAATTATACTATTTCCATTCTTGGTAGAAAAGTCTGCGACATTCAACCAGGTCTGTGATTCTTTCTCTCCGAGAGTAAGGAGAGAGTTGTTCTCTTTCTCGTTTACATATTTTTTTCATAATGGTGTCTTAAGCACTGTTGTCATCCCCTAGACCAGGGTTATCCACCCAGGGGTGAATTCATCCTTCCCCCCCAGGGGTGAATGCACTAATATTTTATTAATTCTACTTAAAAATTGAATGTCGATAGATTATGGGATAAATTATGAATCAAGGACGATAAATAATCAGTCCAAGTTCATGACGAAACCAGTTAAGGTTCTGGTGGCTGAGGAAGCCGGGCCAGTCAGTCCGTAGCTCGCCACTCACTGAGATCAGTTGATGGCTGACACTCCAGGGAGGAGGTAATGCACGCAATTGTTGTGAAATCTATATTAAATTTATTAATCTTAGAGATACCCAAACACCTTATTATTATTATTATTAACGATTAATTGATTAATCTTAACATAACAATGTGATTAAGTAATTCTTATATTTTGTTAACCTCAGCCAAATGGAGAATTTACTTTTTGCACTTTTGAATATATATTATTTTCTTATTACTAGAGTACTTTGGTTGTATAAATCTACAATAAAATGTGACGTCAAAATATTCTGGATGTCAATTTTTTTTTTTTTTTTGTGCTTTCAAATTTTTATGAGATAGGGGATGCGTGGATTCCCATAAATTTGGTTAAGGAACACAAACTAATAAAGGTTAGGCAACCCTGCCCCAGGTAGCCATCTGACCCAGACTCTTAGAGCTAACCATCTTAATGATGTCATAACCATGCATCTAGTGACACTATACTCAATTAAACTCTTAGGGGTAATCATGTCGATGTCAGTTACTTTATCTTCTTAGCTTATTGACTGATATCGTGATTTTTTAGTTCTCATTAACATATTTAATGGTCAAATTGAATAGGTTGTAGTTTGAAATGTATGCATTTCTATTTGTTTATGTTCATCCCAAATTATCCACACTTTGGAGAGAAAACTTCACAAAACATTTCGCTCAGTTATGACTAGATAATAGTCTAGGACATTTATACGACTTTTCATTTCAACTACTTTTGGGGAGGATTTACTCTGCTATCACAGTGTTTGTACATTTTAAAATTTTAGCAATGGTAAATTAAAATCCACATGAAAGATGACATTTAGAGATGGGTTTGTAAGGATTACAAAGCACTTCTACTGGAATTAGCTAACATGCATATGTCATCAGTCTGACAAATGTATGTCATCAGTCTGACACGTGTATGTCATCAGTCTGACAAGTGTATGTCATCAGTCTGACAAGTGCATGTCATCAGTCTGACAAGTGCATGTCATCAGTCTGACACGTGCATGTCATCAGTCTGACAAGTGCATGTCATCAGTCTGACAAGTGCATGTCATCAGTCTGACAAATGCATGTCATCAGTCTGACAAGTGCATGTCATCAGTCTGACACGTGCATGTCATCAGTCTGACAAGTGCATGTTATCAGTCTGACAAGTGTATGTTATCAGTCTGACAAGTGTATGTTATCAGTCTGACAAGTGCATGTCATCAGTCTGACAAGTGTATGTCATCAGTCTGACAAGTGTATGTCATCAGTCTGACAAGTGTATGTCATCAGTCTGACAAGTGTATGTCATCAGCCTGACAAGTGCATGTCATCAGCCTCACAAAGTGTATGTCATCAGTCCGACAAGTGTATGTCATCAGTCTGACAAGTGTATGTCATCAGTCTGACAAGTGCATGTCATCAGTCTGACAAGTGTATGTTATCAGTCTGACAAGTGTATGTCATCAGTCTGACAAGTGCATGTCATCAGTCTGACAAGTGTATGTCATCAGTCTGACAAGTGTATGTCATCAGTCCGACAAGTGTATGTCATCAGTCTGACAAGTGTATGTCATCAGTCTGACAAGTGCATGTCATCAGTCTGACAAGTGTATGTCATCAGTCTGACAAGTGTATGTCATCAGTCTGACAAGTGTATGTCATCAGTCTGACAAGTGTATGTTATCAGTCTGACAAGTGTATGTTATCAGTCTGACAAGTGTATGTCATCAGTCTGACAAATGTATGTCATCAGTCTAACAAATGTATGTCATCAGTCTGACAAGTGCATGTCATCAGTCTGACAAGTGTATGTTATCAGTCTGACAAGTGTATGTCATCAGTCTGACAAGTGTATGTTATCAGTCCGACAAGTGTATGTCATCAGTCTGACAAGTGTATGTCATCAGTCTGACAAGTGCATGTCATCAGTCTGACAAGTGTATGTCATCAGTCTGACAAGTGTATGTCATCAGTCTGACAAGTGTATGTCATCAGTCTGACAAGTGTATGTTATCAGTCTGACAAGTGCATGTCATCAGTCTGACAAGTGTATGTCATCAGTCTGACAAGTGTATGTCATCAGTCTGACAAGTGTATGTTATCAGTCTGACAAGTGCATGTTATCAGTCTGACAAGTGTATGTCATCAGTCTGACAAGTGTATGTTATCAGTCTGACAAGTGCATGTCATCAGTCTGACAAGTGTATGTCATCAGTCTGACAAGTGTATGTCATCAGCCTGACAAGCATATGTTATCTGTATGGCTAATGTAAGTTAATGTTTTAATAAAGGTATGCCACCAGTGTTTACAATGCGTGTCATCAGTCTGACAAGAGTACGACATTAGTTTGGATAATGTAAGTTACCAGTTTGATAAATGTATGTCAACAGTGTGTGAGAGGCGTATGTCATCATGCTGACATGCCTTTGTCATCAACGTCAGAGAGAGCATGGAACCCAACACCGCAAGCTGAAACAAAATAGATACTACACGCTGATGTGATCTCTAAACGTAACTGATAAACGCTGCCCGTTTAAACCTTAAATCCCCTGTGTATTAATATGGTTTATTTACCTTTAACTGAAGAAGACTGCGTTTGATTTCGTTTCCAGTGAGAGAATTCCTAAAAAAAAAAAACAGGCAAGGTTCCAGCTCTTCTCAAGTATACTACATCTGCTTCTAACAGATAATATTTAAGTTGTAAATATATTTCTATATGGACTACTGTCAGACTTTTTACGGTCTAGTTTCCCAGGCCTTTCGTGGTTCCATGTTCCCCCACGCTACTCTCCACAGGATGGATATGGGTGAACAATGAACTACCCACTGCCCTCCACACGTTGGGTAGGTGGTGCACAATAATATAGCCACTACTCTCCACTTGTTGGATAAGTGGTGTCAAATAAATAATCCACTACCATTTTATCAAGGAGTTGCTCAAGGAAAGGATAAAATTCATTTTTCCTCCCTATCCCATCCATCTTTCCCTTCTATCCCCATGCCTTTACATCCCCCCCAACCCTGTCTCTCCCTTCCCTTAACCAACCCCAGCTCTTCCCTTAGTAATCCCTCTACCTCTCTCTCTATGTATGTCTCCCCTTCCACTTCATCTTCCCCCTGCCTAACCCTCCTACTCGCCAGCATTTCCAAACAGGATGGAGTGGTTTCTCCTCTGAACTAATACTAAGATGAGTCTCTTTAATAGTTTTCCTTCATTTCCATAAGTCAACATGATGATAAGAGATAAAAACAACAGTAGATGACGCCACAGCTCCTACAAGAACCCCTCACACGCTATTTGTCAAGAGAAACAAACTAATAACACTACTAAATACAACGTTCAAAACGTCGTGTACAGTAAAGGTTTCGTGTTGTGTTTGGCTTCGTATTATTATTATTATTATTATTATTATAGCCGGGGGAAGAGCTGAGCCCAAATGGGCCATACAGTACCTGGGGTGGGCCGGGGGCTGCTTGGATGAAAGGTAATTAGATATGATCCAAGGAAGGAGATAATAGCTCCAACTCTTTGGATCAGGATCCCTTGACCGGCATTAAAACATAGAAGGGAACAATAAAATAAAGATTAGAGACTGGAAAAAGACTAAAAACAAATTAAGCCAAGACAACTCTGGCCTTCAGAGTTCTAAGAGCAGTTTACCTGCTGGCAGATTACCTGGGTTTTACTGTGTTTAGGCAGCGTTGTCTAGGGTAAGTGTGGGGTCACCAAGCTTGTACTTGGGGCAGGTCAGCTGGTAAGTGTGGGGTCACCAAACTTGTACGTGGGGCAGGTCAGCTGGTAAGTGTGGGGTCACCAAACTTGTACTTGGGGCAGGTCAGCTGGTAAGTGTGGGGTCACCAAGCTTGTACTTGGGGCAGGTCAGCTGGTAAGTGTGGGGTCACCAAACTTGTACGTGGGGTAGGTCAGCTGGCAACGAGTGATGCAACACAGCTTAAGTAACACTATCTGAAACTGCTTGAATAGTGATGAGTCAAGACCTAGCAAATCAGAGACGCACATACACCAAGCAGTTATTAAAAAAAAAGGTTCAGTTTGAAGTGTACCGAGTTCAACTGATAAAACTCTCATTGGCAGGGTTGGCACGTAGTGCCTGCCCATAAGTATGGTAGAGAGATGGAAAGATAAACAAATGCAATATAATGCGATCCTTTATTGACTACGTTTCGCCCATACAGTGGGCTTTATCAAGTCACACACAGATCTACCTGGGTAAAAAGAGTCAGGTGGAGAATGTTGGGTGGGTTGGATTTGAGACTGACCTGCCCGGGACGGGCGGGTGTGTATGTTGTTATGTAGGATAACGATGAAGAAGTTTCCTGACAAGAGGTTCAGCTATGTTGTAAAAGCCGTTGTTCTGGTATTTTGTACCAGTTATCTCCAACGTAGAGGGATACAATACACAGGTTAAGTTTTCATTCTGACGATGTTTCGCTCGATGTTGAGCGTTGTCGAGTCATGACTTAATGAAGCTTAAAAAACTGTGCAAATCTTTTTAAACCAAAACTTATTGTATCTAAGTGGCTTTGATTTATTCTCTCTCATTATTGCAAATTTCAGACTTCTTCAAAGGAAGCTTTTCAGTACATAACAATAAGTGTTAAATGAACTTTTTACAAATGACATTTTGACTAACTAACCAAGACTCTTACAAGTGAAGCTTCAACAAAGGTGCCATGGATGCCAAGAGGACCCGGGCTACGCCCAGGTCGTTACCAATGCCAACCAACACCTGTGTATGTTTCCGCCTCCCTGATCACCATACACGCGCACAAACAAAACAAAAACACTCAAAAGGAAACTAATTGGATTCAGTGCATGAAAAGGAACTACAAAAAAGTAAACTGACACTCCCGTGTTTGTTTTTCTTGAAGGGACAAAATTCGATTTCCAAATAGTGGAAATATTTTTTCCTCTCTCCCAGGTCGGTCAGCCAGAAATGGTCGGACAAGAATAATTGTCCGAATGGGAAGGGGACACAACACCTCTCAACTGCTCATGTATATATATATATATATATATATATATATATATATATATATATATATATATATAACTGTAACAAATAGATACGTTAACACTGTTTTTCTTTCCCGTGCAAAACAATAACGTGCTGGATTTCGTGCGTATTTACTCTGCAACATGGCGCTATGGTGGATGAGTGAACGGATTGCATTCTTATTTATTAAGGATTAACTGTGTATTAGCGTAGTTTCGGCCCCTGCATTATCTTCAGCTGCATGTGAACCTTCACTGTTGCATGACTGCTACATCACAACTCATACGTTGCTATCCTGCGACTCTTACAATATTTCTAGTTTGTGATCGACTCTTACAGAGAACTTTTCTAGCCTCTGATTGGTCATTGGAGTATGTCTAATCTGTGACTGTCTCGGCATACAATATTTCTAATCTGTGACTGCCTCTTAAACACAATTCTAACTTGTGACTGCCTCTTAGACACAATTCTAACTTCTGACTGCCCATGTGCTTATTTCTCGCCTGTAAATGACTGTGATACACCACAAACAATGCAGTTCCTGGTCTTGGAATTTGATGAACCCAGAACAACATGATTATGAATTTACTTCCAAAACTTGCCGCAGATTTGTCTAGTTAAAGCTGAGGTGCAAAGATCCTTAAGCAATGTGGGCGTCAAGACGACTTTCTAAGACAAAAAACTAGACAACCTTTATCCTTATTACAAGTGGGTGAGGGAGCCCATGCAGACACAGGTTGCATACGCCCCTCGTGTTGCACTATCCGCGATAGCGTGACGGTTAAAACCGTTTTATTAGGTAATATGAAGCAAATGCTTCTCCCGCTCGCCGATTTAGCTAAAGCCTCGCCAAATTCTATTACTGTGAAGAGAGATATGTGTGGCCTGCTGCCGGCCCACACCTCGTGGGCTGGGCCACAGCCCTCTTGAAGTCCTCTTGTGATGTACCTGTGAATAGTTTCAACGTCATCTTTTGAAGCATGACCTGAGGCCAGACTTCGTCTTTGCCTGGTCAACCAGAGGCCTACATAGGCATCACAACCTGGATCCTCTAACACTTGTCCCAGATTTTGGTCCTGTGAATGCGTATGTCTATGTATACCAAGGATATATATATATATAATATATATATATATATATATATATATATATATATATATATATATATATATATATATATATATAGAAGAGGATATCATGGTCTTCACTGTGACCACAAGTAAAAGTTTTTCTGCATAAATCTGACGCCCACAAGGCAGCCGCAAGATCTACTTCAACTCTCCTCAAAGATATTGTCAATGACTCGCGAAAATTGTAATAACACGATTGTTAATAACTCGAGGAAGCGATACTATTCTAACCTTTGGCAGAGCCGTACTAAAACTAGCTAACTAATAACTACTTCGTGGCTTTAATGCCCATAGCACATTCGTCTTAAAAAACTAACCAGTGTATTCTTCAGATACACCATGATCGTGGTCTTCAAAACCCACAACAAACGTGGTCTTCAAGACCCACAACAGACGTAGTCTTCAAAACCCACAACAGACGTGGTCTTTAAGACCCACAACAGACGTAGTCTTCAAAACCCACAACAGACGTGGTCTTTAAGACCCACAACAGACGTAGTCTTCAAAACCCACAACAGACGTGGTCTTTAAGACCCACAACGGATGTGGTCTTCAAGACCCACAACAACGTAGTCTTCAAGACCCACAACAGACGTGGTCTTCAAGACCCACAACAACGTAGTCTTCAAGACCCACAACAGACGTGGTCTTCAAGACCCACAACAACGTAGTCTTCAAGACCCACAACAACGTAGTCTTCAAGACCCACAACAACGTAGTCTTCAAGACCCACAACAACGTAGTCTTCAAGACCCACAACAACGTAGTCTTCAAGACCCACAACAGACGTGGTCTTCAAGACCCACAACAACGTAGTCTTCAAGACCCACAACAACGTAGTCTTCAAGACCCACAACAACGTAGTCTTCAAGACCCACAACAACGTAGTCTTCAAGACCCACAACAGACGTGGTCTTCAAGACTCACAATAGACGTGGTCGACACTATCCACATCAGCCGTGGTCTTGAAGACCCACAATAGACGTGGTCTTCAAGATAAACTACATTGGATATAGAGGAGCAATACTAACAGGTATGGGTAGAAAGGCATAGAACAAGCTTCCCTTGGCACTAAGTTTCGCTCAGGGCTGAAAAAAAAACAGTATCTTCTATTTGACTTGAAGTTCAACCATGTGGGTTTAGTACCTATTTTGAATATACCGCTAATAATGAAACTTGAAATTTATCAGTTCATCCAGAGGATACTTTTCTACACTTACACACACAAGTATTTCTTCAGTCATAGAGTTGTCAGGAAGTGGAATAGTCTAGAAAGTGATGTAGTGGAGGCAGGAACCATACATAGCTTTAACACGAGGTATGATAAAGCTCATGGAGCAGGGAGAGAGAGGACCTAGTAGCGGTCAGTGAAGAGGCGGGGCCAGGAGCTAAGTCTCGACCCCTGCAACCACAATTAGGTGAGTACACACACGCGCGCGGAGAGCGAAGTAAAAACGATTCATATGTTTGGTGCTGACGCTGAACATGTCAAACTTAAATAATGACCTAGTAGATAAGTGGGATACACGTGCAACCTAGATGAGTGGGACACGTGTACAACCTAGAAGATGAGTGGGACACGTGTACAACCTAGTGAATGATTGGAACACGTGTACAACCTAGATGAGTGGGACACGTGCACAACCTAGTAGATGAGTGGAACACATGTATACAACCTAGTATATGAGTGGGACACGTGTCTAACAACTGTGTCACTCACGTACTTGTCGGTACTGTATAACATAAAGACAAGCAAGGATCAGTAGGGGTCCAGCAGTGCCCCGCCACCCACATCACCACCTGCCATAAGATTCTTTATAGTTCTTACCTCACTCTCCGTAACCATATGTGTATAAAAAGTATCCTTTGTAAGACTCGCTAAACGCCAACCGTAAGCAAATATTTGGCTGTAAGCAAAGCTTTTTCTGTATATTGTGTCTTTATACCCGCACTAAGCACTCTGGCGGGTAGAAAACACCTCATGGAATTCCTCTGGAAAAAATATAGACCACAACATGGTTGAGGGTTCCACCTGACAAACTCATCTCAAGAAAATGCCATTATTATTCTATTCACACACACAAAAAACGCTCGCATCAAGGAAATTACATGCCAGCAACTAACATAAGCCACGCCACCACAACCTACAATGACTTACATTACAATAAGCTGCGTCAGTCTTAGCACTCATGGGGTAACCACCAGGTGTTACAAGGTTCACTTAACACAAATACTCTACTCCAACCAACAGTCACCTGTCAGGAGGTGGGTGGTTTCCCGGACAACATTTCCCAGGTGCTGTGTTACTTACCAGTTATTAAACACCTTTGTCAATAGACATTTAGTCTGATGTTGGTTACCAGTTGTCAAAGGCGCTCGTCGGTAGACACCTGGCCTGGTGTGTTTGCGTGTGCGCGCGCGCTCACCTAACAGTTACTGCAGTCACTTACTGGAGTTTCCAAGGGTCGAGTAGCTTCTGTAAGTGGACAACAGGGCCCTGAGGTACTATCCAACCTAAGCCATTTTTTTTCCTAGTTCGTTCTCTCTCTGGTTCCTCATGTAGCAAGTACACTGTTCGTATCCACTCTTATCTTTACCTCGAGTACTGTGTACGTCATGATCCTGACTCCTCTGGTCCTTCTATTTTCTTTTTTTTTATAAGCAGTTTCTTTTTTGTAATAATCATGGGGGGCAACGTTAAACCCAGTTACCGCTTCCGGAATGGGAGGTAATCGCGTATGATCCCAGGAAGGGGCGGATAGAATGAGTTCTTTAATCTTTCGTTGTGTTCCAGCCCTCTCAGGTCAGGTATGATGCTTGTATCTTCTAGAATTTCTTTACACGTGTGATCATGTGCGGGCTCCACGCTGGCGACACATACTCAAAGATGAATCTAATGAATCTTGTGTATAATGCTAAGGGTTCTGAAAACAGGTCTTAGGTTAGCTAGTTCTACAAATGTCGCTGAAGTAATAGTGTTGATACATGCTTCTGACGAGGTGCTCGATGTAATACTCCCAGATCTGCCTGTCTCCCATGTTGTCTGCAGTGCCTCACCTTCACACTATAGCCTGTGTCAGTCTCCCATGTTGTCTGCAGTGCCTTACCTTCACACTATAGCCTGTGTCAGTCTCCCATGTTGTCTGCAGTGCCTTACCTTCACACTACAGCCTGCATCAGTCTCCCATATTGTCTGCAGTGCTTCACCTTCACACTATAGCCTGTGTCAGTCTCCCATGTTGTCTGCAGTGCCTCACCTTCACACTATACCTCTATTCTCATTACATTACATTTATCAGAATTTAATTTTAATAGCCACTTACCCGACCTTCTCCGCAGCCTGTTCAAGCTATCTCTGAGCCTCTCACTGACCTCTCTGGGTATCTTTCTTATTAATTCCCCATTATAATTTCTCATCGTTTATCATTAGTTTCACATCAAGTACTTAATAGCAGGATTCAGTTTCCTCTGACAGGTTATGTATGTGTATGAAGAACAACCTGGATCCCAGCACTGATCCTTGGGAGACCCCACTCGTCAACCTTGTTCACTCTGATACCTCCACTCTCGCCATTACACAGGGGTACATATCAGTGTATATACATTAAGAATGTACTCTAATCACTACCTACTTGACAGCTGAACTGAAGATAAACTTAGTGTACATGTGCCTTACTGACACAGTGTAACAGACCTTAAACCCAACAAACTAACAAAAAATATCATTACGGAGACGCATCCTTATACTCTCCCTCTCTCTGTCTCTCTCTCTCTCTGTCTCTCGCTCAACACTTCTGAGCACATGAATAAAAAAATTAAGCCTGTTCCACCAGCAGGTAATTCCCGAAAGAAACTTTGTAAGATGTAGTTAGAAAAGCTAACTTTGTTTGCCCTGCAGACAGAAACATCTCCGTCAATAGCTCCCACACAGAGAATTTTGCAACACACTGTTATTATTAAGTGTGCCAGCGAACGCTCTTCTCAGGCACAACTGATGGTTTTTATAGTATGCCAGACGTCCGTGTGGGTTAAACCATTATTATCACAATAATAATAATAATAATAATAATAATAATAATAATAATAATAATAATAATAATAATAATAATATTATTATTATTATTATTATTATTATTATTATTATTATTATGGGGAAATAACCGTTAACGCTCACAGGAGAATGAAAGGTAAATCAGGCTTGATCCGAATAAGGGGAGGTCGGCTACTATTGCTTGGATCAAGAACCCTTCACCGGCACCAAGGCACCTACCTCCCTTTACCCTCCTTGAAGGGTCTTGCTAAGTTCTTTATGTGGTCCAGTTCTTACGTGGTTCACTATGTGGCTTAGCTCTTATGTGGTTCACCATGTGGCCCAGTTTTTATGTGGTTCACTATGTGGTTTAGCTCTTATGTGGTTCAATATGTGGCCCAGTTCTTATGTGGTTCACTATGTGGTCTAGCTCTTATGTGGTTCACTATGTGGCCCAGTTCATATGTGGTTCACTATGTGGTCTAGCTCTTATGTGGTTCACTATGTGGTCTACTTCTTATGTGGTTCACTATGTGGTCTAGCTCTTATGTGGTTCACTATGTGGTCTAGTTCTTATGTGGTTTAGCTCTTATGTGGTTCACTACGTGGCCCAGTTCTTATGTGGTTCACTATGTGGTCTAGTATATGGTTCACTATGTGGCCCAGCTCTTGTGTGGTTCACTATGTGGTCTGGTTCTTATGTGGTTCACTATGTGGTCTAGCTCTTATGTGGTTCACTATGTGGTCTGGTTCTTATGTGGTTCACTATGTGGTCTGGTTCTTATGTGGTTCACTATGTGGTCTGGTTCTTATGTGGTTCACTATGTGGTCTGGTTCTTATGTGGTTCACTATGTGGTCTGGTTCTTATGTGGTTCACTATGTGGTCCCGCCAGATTTATAATCAGTTGAAACATATTAATCTAGTCTTCACTCTGCATTTCCATTACAGCTTGATTATTACACACTATACACTACACAGTTTCAGGAGTAGGAAGGTACAACAGGGCCCAAGAACCCAGGAAACAGTAATACCAGTGGCTGTAGTAACATTCAACCCCCCCCCCCACACACACAAGAAAATGAAGAATTAAATGATAAACGAAGAAGCCAACACAGAAGCAAGAATAAGCAAACGTGAAAGGGAAAAAGCCCAGACCAAATATACACTGGGTTACACCTTTGAGTGAACCTCAGATGGACGTGTGTGTATGTGTTTTTTTTGTGTGTATGTTAGTTACCAGTTTTCAAAAGCGCTTGTCGGTAGACACTTGGCCTGGTGTGTGTGTGTGTGTACTCACCCATCTGTGGTTGCAGAGGTCGATTCACACCCCCTGGCCCCGCCTTTTCGTTGGTCTCTACTTGGTCCACTCTCTCCCTGCTCCATGAGTTTTATCGTATCTCTTCTTAAAGCTATATATGGATTCTGCCTTCACTACCTCACTCTCCAGATTGATCCACTTCCTGACAACTCTATGATTAAAGAAATACTTTCTAACATCCCTGTAACTTATCTAAGTTTTCAACTTCCAGTTGTAACTCCTTGTTGCTGTGTCCCATCTAAAACATTCTTAATTCCTCTCAGCATTTTATATGTAGTCATCATGTCCCCTCTACCCCTCCTGTCCTCCAGTATCATCAGGTTGATTTCCCTTAACCTCTCCTTAGCTCCAGGACTAGTCTTGGTGCAAACCTTTGCCATTTCTCTAATTTCTTGACGTGCTTGACCAGGTGTGAGTTCCATACTGGTACTACATGGGCCTGACGGACATGGTGTACAGAGTCTTGAACGATTCCTTGCTAAGGTTTCGAAACGCTATTTTTATGTTTGCCAGACGCCCGTATGCTGCAGCAGTTATTTGGTTGATGTGCGCCTCAGGAGATGTGCTCGGTATTATATTCACCCCAAGATCCTTTTTCCTTGAGTGAGTTTGCAGTCTCTGGCCCCTAGCCTGTACTCTGTCTGCGGTCTTCTTTGACCTTCCCCAATCTTCATGACTTTGTACTTGGTAGGGTTAAACTCCAAGAACCAGTTGTTGGACCAAGGTGTGTGTGGGGGGGGGAGAGATTTATTCTATGTAGACCCACCCACTAATATCTACACTTAAGTTTCTCTTAGGAAGAAAGTCACACGTGAACAAGCAAGGACGAAGAGCAAGAGGTCAGAAATCTGTAATGCCGATTTTTTTTTTTGCAGCCTCTGAGGCCGAGCCAGGAACCGAGCCTCGGGACACCACAAACACAATTCGGTTAGTACATTGCTTAATATTAAGTAATGTACTGTATATCAAGAAACACGTGTACCAGGTTTAAAGGCTATCGAATGCACCTGGGTTATTAAGGCTGCACTTCACTCGTATATTAGCAATAGAGAAGGATTACGTTCCCTAAATAGGAATTAAAGTATACTCCCGATGTACATATACTTTCCCGGGGGATAAGAGTGAAAAATATTAAATAGGGTTGAACTAGGCACGGTAGTTCAAGCAGACGCAGGTGGCAGACACGAACCCTCAAGCAGAGGCAGAGGGCAGGCATGGGATCAAGAGATCGCGCTGCACTAACAATGACTAGCACGTCGACACCATAAATGGACAAGACACTCTCCCAGCCTCGCTCCTCACCACCTTCACCCCCACCACGGCCGCAACACCAAAGCAATGAAGGCACAATAAATCACCCTCAACACGCCAAAACGAAGCCGTAAACAACCAAGAACAATACCTACGGCAAGTCAAATCTAGCGAAGATGAACCCAGCGAAATATTCTCCCGTTACTAGCACCGTAAAAATTGGCGAAAGTGCCCCCCGGAACACCGACACAGCTGCCCAAGCATCGATGAACGACAGACGAAGCTCCCTGTCAGTCCCTTATTATTACATTCATGGGGAAGCGATTGGGAAATGACAGGCAATCAAGCAGTGAGGTTTAATCATTTGCTTGCAGGATTGCCCCGGAAGGTTGGCCACATTGCCACGAGGAGTCAACAAATAAGCAGGTTATCCAAACAAAATCTCAAGGAGAAGCAAAACTCGGATAAGCAGTCCATAAAGTGATGGCGGAACAATTGGCACCTTAGCAGCTCGAGCGTCAAGAGAAAGAGGCACCACTTATTCACCCCAAGTTCATTAACAGCCGTGGGTGTCAATTAAAAAGAGAAACAATAAACATATATTTTATGAGTTAAGATAAGACAGCCACTGAGAGTAACTTTCATCTTAAACAAGCACCGTTGGACGAAGAATAAAACCACGGGAAAAGAAAATCGAGAAGAGAAGGATGAAAGTACAGGAAGATGAGGGAAAGAGGCGATAGCAGCAGTAATAAAACAGCAGCAATAAAACAGGGTAAACAAGAGAGCACAGAAACACATGAAGACACGTGTTAACGAGGCTACGCTGATGCCTCTCAAGTGGAGCTTCCTCCGGATGTGACCACTATAACACCGCCCAAAATACAACTAAAACTCTCAAGATAGTCAGCAGGTGCCGATTTACCCTTGGAATAATCAACAGGTTTCGACTGGCTTAAGGGATAGCCAGTAAGTACCGATTTATGCTTAAGATAGCCGGAAGGTGCCGATTTACCCATGGGATAATCAGCAGGGGCCGAAGGACCCGGAAATAACTAATAAGTGTCGATGGATTCTCGGGATCGTCAGCAAGCTCTGATGGGCCCTACAGATAGTTAGCAGGTACTGATGGGCCCTCGGTATAGCCAGCAGGTGGCTACTGGCAAGTAGGGGTCGATGGCTCGCTTAACTAGCTTCTTTAAGATCCCAAAATCTCGTCACCGCTTCTTGACTTTTTATATATATATAAATCTCGTTCTTAAGCCCGCCTGCGTTCCTCTTCCGTCTCTCTCTGAACATTCTTCCTTCACCTTTCTTGCATTCTTCCTTCCGAATTCCCTGCGTTTCTGCCCCGACTCTCTTAGATCCTTGTCACTCCTGTCTTCCTTACGTCTAGTTTACGTCCGATTTACATTGGTCCTTCGTCCATCAAATCCTCTTCCGTGTCTGTTACGTCCCTTTAGTGTCCCTAAAACGTCCTTCCGTCTTGGCAGCTGCGTCCTACTTACGGCGGTGACGGGACAAGAGGGGCTCCAGTAGTGCCGGGAAGACGGCTGGGTGGGCGGCACCGCCAGCGGTGGATGGAGTGGCAGCTGGGAATGTGGAGTGATCATAAAGATCCAGCCTCAGATACCTGGACAGGGCGTCTCTTGTGGGGGGCCCCTTCGACCCACCACGCCCACCTGGGGA
This sequence comes from Cherax destructor, assembly GCA_009830355.1. Lineage (NCBI taxonomy): Eukaryota > Metazoa > Arthropoda > Malacostraca > Decapoda > Parastacidae > Cherax > Cherax destructor. Next base: position 27,129 of record WNWK01000262.1, on the reverse strand, counting down.
GCTCAGCGGAGGGCCCTTTGATGCGCCCTCCTAAGTTCATCTTCCCAACCCTCTGGTCAGACGTAAGTGTTGATTTTATTTCTCTCGCAGCCCTGCACTCACACACACGCACACTCCCCTCACTCACATCCACTCAATCACACTCACTTACTTCCTTGGCATATTGGCTATAATTTATCATCTCGTTTAGCTCATTACTCGGCGGATCTTATTTTTTTCCTCGCCGGTATCTTCTTCAGAACCACCCTTCTTCCTCTTCATCTCTCCAGATTTTTAATTGAATTTTCTCCTGGCGTTCGGCGGGGTTGAAGATCAAACACGTCTTGAGTATATTTTCGCTTGTGATGTATTTCATGAAGCACGAAACCCGTTTGTTAATAGCGTCCCTCGGCCCGGTCTCTGACCCGCCAGACTTATGATAACGATGCTGATTGAAGATTCACCAGGATGCAGCTACCGGCACGGGTCTTTTCCAGATGGTGACCTGTCTTGGGCTCCCTTAAGGAAGGATCATTGCATGTTCCAGCAATGAGTGGTCTTGTCACGGCTTCGGAGGTCTTGAGAGTCTGTGATGAAGACTTACTGGGGTGGTGAATGGTAGTGCCGCTGAAGTGAACACGCCAATATCAGTCTCAACAAAACGAATTTAATAATACTAACTAAATTTAGGCGTACTTAAGCTACGTTGGGTAGGATTAAGCTGAATTTACAGCTTACGACGACGTTTCGGTCCGACTTGGACCAAGTCGGACCGAAACGTCGTCATAAGTTTCTCTCTTCTATGTGCGGGTTATTTGTGTATTGTTCCAGTCACGGTATTTTGCCTTTTTGTTCTTTAAGCTGAACTTCCTTATCTTATTTAAACTCATTTCTGCTTTTTCGTATCTCCACTTTCCTCTTCCATCTTCTCTTTCACCTTTTCCTCCTATTTGTTTCTCTTCCATCTCCCCTTTTTCCCTTTCAATTAAATCATCTCCTCTCACAAGTCTTTCTGGTCCTCTTGAGAGTCTCTGGTTCTTAAGAAAGAGCTGGGTTTGCTTCAGGTGGCTCTTACACCTTCTTCCGATAAGGTAAGAAGGTCCTGGATCAGGTTCCTGGCCAGAAAATAGTACTATCACCAGTGATGGGGGTGGTAAGGGATGAATGGAGAGACCCGGGTGACACACACAGGTACACATTTTTCACCGGTGACTTGCAGGATTATTTAAGAATTCCTAGCCAGTGTACACACGTTGTATATAATGACTCTCCATGTTAAGGCAAGCCCGGATGGCTGGTTGGCTGTCAGCCTGGTTGGTTGGCTGGCTGTCAGCCTGGTTGGTTAGCTGGCTAGCTGGTTGGATGGCTGGTTGCGTGGTTGGTTTGCTGCCTAGGCTGGCTGGCTGCCTGGATGGCTGACTAGCCTGATTGGCTGCCTGGCTAGTTTGGCTGGCTAATCTGGCTGGTTGACGGACTGCCCTCCCTCCTTCCTTCCTTCATGCAACTAAGAACATAAGAAAGGAGGAACACTGCAGCAGGCCTACTGGCCCATACTAGGCATGTCCTCAAACCTAAATCCACTAACAAAAATATTTGCATAACCCACTTACAATTTTACTCAAGGAATAAGCTTTGATAACCCTATTAACTCAGGTACAAGTACCACTCAAATCCAACCCTTGTCACTCATGTACTTATAAGAACATAAGAAAGAAGTACCACTACAGTAAGCCTACTGGCCCATACTGGGTAAGTTGATGATGATTAAGACACATGCCATACAGTTAGGTATCTTTATTGTTGAAACGTTTCGCCTACACAGTAGACTTCTTCAGTGAAATGAAGATGATGTAATTAATCCATCAACCTTGGAGAGAGAAAAATTATTTGAGGTGGTGAGTCCCTCAGCCTGGAGAAGAGTTCAGCTCCATGAGAATGGAGCCTTAAATACTGTCGAAGGTGAGGTGGAAGATCTCGAAGACACTGTAAGGACGGGATTCACTAGTAGAAACAAGAAGGCAGGTTCCTCTGGAATCCAACCCGTCTCACTCATAACTAGTAGTATAGCGATGAAGTGTGGAGATGTCCTTTGTACACAAATAACCCGTAGGGAGGAGCTTACGACGATGTGCGGGTTATTTGTGTATTGTTCCAGTCACTGCACTGTGCCTTTTTGTTATTTATGTCCTTTTTATTTGAGTGAAGAAGCCTACTGTGTAGGCGAAACTTTTCATCTATAAAGATACCTAACGGTCGGTATTTTATATCGTTTTGAACATAACTGCCAGACACTGTAACATAACGGTATCTTGGTACAAAGGACATCTTCCGCACTTAATCGCTTAATTACTGCTACTCACAATCCATGATCCTCACAGGATTAGCGGAGGGAGGATCGAACTTTTACCAAAAAGAATGTGAATCACGCATGGTATATACACCAATAAATGACATCCCTCAGGGTGGATAAACAAAGAGGTTTACATACCTCAGATTATATAAACTAAGGCATTTCTCAGGGGGTATATATGAAGAGGTGTGTATTACTGAGGGTATCTGAGAGATGTTGGTGTCTGAGAGATAAGAACGTAAAAAAGGAGCACTGCAGCGGGCCTGTTGGCCCATGCTAGGCAAATCCAACTCTTACCCACACCCACTCATGTCCTCATTTAACCTAGTTTTAAAGCTACCCAATGACACTACTTGGGATTTTGTTCCACTCATCCACAACCATTACTTTCCTATATCTTTTCCAAATCTAAATTTTTCCAACTTGAACCCATTGCTGCGAGTCCTACCTTGGGCAGATATTTCCAACACGTTACTTAAATCCCCTTTATTTATTCATGTCTTTCGTTTATACACCTCAATCATATCTTCCCTAATTCTACGCCTTTCCAGAGAGTCCAGATTCAGTGCTCTCAGTCTCATACTTGAGATCAACTCTGTCATCCTTCTCTGTATGTTCTCCAGTGCATTTATGTCCATTCTGCAATACGCTGACTGAATCTGTGTTTCATAGTCTAAATGAAGCCTTACCAAGGATATATAAAGTTGAAGTATAACCTGAGGACTCCTATTATTTATACTTCTTGATATGAAGCCAAAAATTGTATTAGCTTCATTGCGAATACTCCTAAATATTTTTCGTATTCAGAGTGATTACGATCTACATTATTCAGTTTATTGGTGCCATGGTTATTCCTTTAGGCTGAACCAGGTTTCTGTTATAGCAATAATATTTATGCTTCCTGCACATGCAATTAATCTTAGCCCATCTATCTTATTTCTAGCGCTAGTACTATTGGTATAGTATACCTCAAGGGAGCTAGTCACTTGCTGCCTTCCATTGTCTCTGTTGATCAGTTCCTTTGTTTTTATTAGTAACTATATGGTGAACAGAATAACAAAAATATTAGGTAATGAAAGACTGGATATCAGATTGGAGGGAAGGAGGATGGAGGAAGTGATGTGTTCAGATATTTAGGAGTGGACTTGTCAGCAGATGGGTCTATGAAAGTGAGGTGAATCATAGAATTGATGAGAGGGAAAAAGGTAAGTGGTGCACTGAGGAGTCTGTGGAGACAAAGAACGTTATCCATGGAAGCAAATAAGGAAATGTATGAGAGCACAGTGGGTGTGAACATGGGTGGTGAATGTTACAACAAAAAGGTAGGAGGCAGTGTGTGGTGTGAATATTATGCAGAGAATCCGTAACTTGCAGATTAGGGGGTGTGGGATTTCTAAAAGTATTATCCAGAGTGCTGAGGAGGGGTTGTTGAGGTGGTTCGGACATTTAGAGAGGATGGAATAAAATAGAATGACTTGAAAGACGTAAAATCAATAGGGAAAGGATGCTGGGGTAGGGGTCATCATAGGAAAAGTTGAAGGGAGGGGAAAAATATGTTTTGCGTGCGAGGAACTTAGACTTCCAGCAAACATGAGTGTGTTCCATAGGAGTGAATGGAGGCAAGTGGTTTTTATGACTTAATGTGCTGTTAGAGTGTGAGCAGAGTAACATTTATGAAGGGATTCAGGGAGACCAGTTGGCTGGGCTTGAGTCCTGGACTCTGAAGGAGGGGTGGGGATATGTTGCAGTTTTTGAACTGTAGTATCGGCATGCCTCTGGCAAAACAGTGATGAAGTGAGTGATGATGACAGTGTTTCTTCTTTTCCGGGTCACCCTGCCTTGGTGGATAACGGTCAGTATGTTGAAAAGAAAGGGCGAACAATGTCTTTTGAAAATTTCCCTGAGATATGTTTTAGCCTTTCATCCATCTTGCTGCAACCTATTTATTTCCCACACACCTATACCTCTATCTTCTATCAGTTTAAAGTTCTAGACAACTCAGCAATGGCCACCTCGACAGAGTTGGCCAACATTACCAAATCTTCCCCAGAGAGATGTACCCCATCCCATGCATACATATCATGTTTGCCATAGAAATTTGTCTAGTTGGCATTGAATGGGACTACAAGTTCTCTGCAGTGCCTGTATAGCTAGCGATTTACACCAATTGCCCTAGACATCCATTCATTGCCCACTCCCCTTCTAGGCAAAACGATACAAATGACTGGGACCCCTCCCTTAGACCTAATTAGATTTATAGCTGTCCTGTACTTAACTAGCAGCCCCTTTTTCCTGCCTTTCCCAATATCATTTCCACCAGCAATGAGGCAGATAATGGGCTTGTTCCCATTACTTGACATAATATTATCCAACCTGTTGACTATGTCACCAACACCAACTCCTGGAAAACACATCCTCCATCTCACCTTCCTATCCGTTACAGAGGGCATGGTCCATATATTTTACCTGTTCGTCGCCGACCACAAGGATATTCTTACCTTTAATAGCAGAGGAGCTGATGGTACCTTCATCCCCATTAACCAATGAAGTACATTCGTTCTGGAGAACAGAAAAGCGATTTCCTACCTTCAAATCTGCTCTTTTAATCTTCCTTACTTTGATGTTTCTTCCTTTACTGGAACCCACTTCCCATTTGTTACTGCTGCCAACCTGATCCTCGCTGTTGGTACCCTGGTTCCCTTTAATAACCCCAACCACATCACATTTACTGTTATACTCATCCAGAAGGATTTCCAGTTTCTTATCTTCCTCATTGAGAAGTAGAATCTCATCCTTCAACGCCTTGAACTGTTAGTGTTTGAGAGATGCTGGTGTCTGAGAGATACTGGTATCTGAGTGATGCTGGTGTCTGAGAGATGCTGGTGTCTGAGTGATGCTGGTGTCTGAGAGATGCTGGTGTCTGAGAGATGCTGGATGTTTCAGTGATACTGGTTATCCGAGAGATGTTGGTGTTTGAGAAATGCTTTTCGTCTAAGAGATCCTAGGTGTCTGAGAGATGCTATATAAGAGATCCTGGGTGTCTGAGAGATACTGAGTCTCAGTGATGCTGGTCGTCTCAGAGATGCTGGTTATCTCAGTGATGCTGGTCGTCTTAAAGACGCTAGATGCCTGAGAGAAGCTAGGAGCGCATTTCCTGCTAAGACGAGTCCCAGTGGCATCTTACCTGAGGAAGGAAGAGGAAGGGAGTTAGTTGCGAGAGGCAGGTGGATCACTTAGCTGTTTAATAATGTAATCAGACAATATCCTGCTATTGTGTGATTACACACACAATGTATATATATATATATATATATATATATATATATATATATATATATATATATATATATATATATATATATATATATATATATATACAGACGTTATATGTCTGAAGTGAGATATTTCATAATATTAATCATTATATAATGACAGCGGCATATACATATATGTGTGTGTATGCATGTGTGTGTGCTGCTGTTAATCCCACAACAGACTGCACTAAATCAGTATAATGCATGAAATTAACAAACGTTATCTATATCAGTGAGGAACAGAATTTCAACAGCAACACAGTTACTGTTTAACACATGTATACTCTCACACAGCTGTGAGGGTTACCATGTATCTCACACACTGCTGTGAGTTACCATGTATCTCACACACTGCTGTGAGTTACCATATATCTCACACACTGCTGTGAGAGTTACCATGTATCTCATACACTGCTGTGAGTTACCATGTATCTCACACACTGCTGTGAGAGTTACCATGTATCTCATACACTGCTGTGAGAGTTACCATGTATCTCACACACTGCTGTGAGTTACCATGTATCTCACACACTGCTGTGAGAGTTACCATGTATCTCATACACTGCTGTGAGAGTTACCATGTATCTCACACACTGCTGTGAGTTACCATGTATCTCATACACTGCTGTGAGAGTTACCATGTATCTCACACACTGCTGTGAGAGTTACCACGTATCTCACACACTGCTGTGAGAGTTACCATGTATCTCACACACTGCTGTGAGTTACCATGTATCTCACACACTGCTGTGAGAGTTAAAATGTATCTCATACACTGCTGTGAGAGTTACCATGTATCTCACACACTGCTGTGAGAGTTACCATGTATCTCATACACTGCTGTGAGAGTTACCATGTATCTCATACACTGCTGTGAGTTACCATGTATCTCACACACTGCTGTGAGTTACCATGTATCTCATACACTGCTGTGAGAGTTACCACGTATCTCACACACTGCTGTGAGAGTTACCACGTATCTCACACACTGCTGTGAGTTACCATGTATATCACACACTGCTGTGAGTTACCACGTATCTCACACACTGCTGCGAGAGTTACCATGTATTTCATACACTGCTGCGAGAGTTACCATGTATCTCACACACTGCTGTGAGAGTTACCACGTATCTCACACACTGCTGTGAGAGTTACCATGTATTTCATACACTGCTGTGAGAGTTACCATGTATCTCACACACTGCTGTGAGTTACCATGTATCTCACACACTGCTGTGAGTTACCACGTATCACACACTGCTGTGAGAGTTACCACGTATCTCACACACTGCTGTGAGTTACCATGTATCTCACACACTGCTGTGAGTTACCAGTATCTCACACACTGCTGTAGAGTTACCACGTATCCACCTCTTGAGACCACTGACTCACACACTGCGTGAGTTACAGATCTCACACTGCTGTGAGTTACCATGTATCTCACACACTGCTGTGAGTTACCACGTATCTCACACACTGCTGTGAGTTACCATGTTCTCACACACTGCTGTAGAGTTACCATGTATCTCACACACTGCTTGTCCATGAAGGGGTTACCATGTATCTCACAACTGCTGTGAGAGTTACCATGTATCTCACAAACTGCTGTGAGAGTTACCATGTATCTCACACTGCTGTGAGTTACCATGTACTCACAACGGTGAGAGTCTCCACTCTGAGCCGATGTTACTATCATACTCACAATCGGATGCAAGAGCTCCAGCTCCTGGCCTTGTCCCTTGATATTCAAACAAGTAATACAGTTCATCTTAGGCTCTATCATACCTATCATTTAATCTGCGTAGATAGTTCGTTTTTACTACCTCATCACCAGGTCGTTCCACTTGATAACAACCTTCACAAGGAATTCTTATTACATCCATGGGGAAGTGACACACACACACACACACACACACACACACACACACACACGTAAGAAACTAGAGAAAGTGCAAAGGTTTGCGACAAGATTAGTTCCACAACTCAGGGGTCTGTCCTATGAAGAAAGGTTGAGGGAAATAGGACTAACAACACTGGAGGAAAGAAGGGTCAGAGGAGACATGATAACGACATACAAAATACTGCGGGGAATTGACAAGGTAGACAGTGACAGGATGTTCCAGAGAGGGAACACAGAAACAAGGGGACACAACTGGAAGCTGAAGACTCAGATGAGTCAAAGGGATGTTAGGAAGCATTTCTTCAGCCACAGAGTAGTCAGGAAGTGGAATAGTCTAGAGAAAGATATAGTGGAGGCAGGAACCATACATAGTTTTAAGACAAGGTATGATAAAGCTCATGGAGCAGGGAGAGCAGAGACCCAGTAGCGGACAGCGAAGAGGCGGGGCCAGGAGCTGAGTCTTGACCCCTGCAACCACAATTAGGTGAATTAGGTGAGTACACACACACACACAGGCTGCAAGCCTGGTCCAGCAATTGACTCCTGGAGTTCAACCCCACCAAGTGCAAAGTCATGAAGATTGGGGAAGGGCAAAGAAGACCGCAGACGGAGTACAGTCTAGGGGGCCAGAGACTACAAACTTCAATCAAGGAAAAAGATCTTGGGGTGAGTATAACACCGGGAACATCTCCTGAGGAGCACATCAACCAAATAACTGCTGCCGCATACGGGCGCCTAGCAAACCTAAGAACAGGATTCCGACATCTTAATAAGGAATCATTCAGGACCCTGTATACTGTGTACGTTAAGCCCATATTGGAGTATGCAGCACCAGTTTGGAACCCACACCTAGCCAAGCACGTAAAGAAACTAGAGAAAGTGCAAAGGTTTGCAACAAGACTAGTCCCGGAGCTAAGGGGTATGTCCTACGAGGAGAGGTTAAGGGAAATCGACCTGACGACACTGGAGGACAGGAGAGTTAGGGGGGATATGATAATGACATATAATATACTGAGAGGAATTGACAAGGTGGACAAAGACAGAATGTTCCAGAGATGGGACACAGCAACAAGGGGACACAGTTGGAAGTTGAAGACTCATATGAATCACAGAGATGTTAGGAAGTATTTCTTCAGTCACAGAGTGGTCGGGAAGTGGAATAGTTTGGGAAGCGATGTAGTGGAGGCAGGTTCCATACATAGCTTTAAGAAGAGGTATGATAAAGCTCATGGCGCAGGGAGAGTGACCCAGTAGCGGACAGTGAAGAGGCGGGGCCAGGAGCTGTGACTCGACCCCTGCAACCACAACTAGGTGAGTACAACTAGGTGAGTACACACACACACACATACACACACACATACACACACATATACACACATACACACACACACTACACACACACACATACTCCAAACACACTTGTTACAACTTTTGTACTCAATGACTGACTTGCTTATCCGGGTATGTTTGTATGATTGTGTCTAACACACACACACACACACACAGAAAGCTGAGGGGACCAGGTAATAAGGCTGAAGAAGGAAGGAGGGTAACATATTAGGAATGATGAGGAAGTGTGCGAGGAGCTGAACATAATACTCAGGGAGGTATTTATTTTTATCAGAATCAGGAACACTGACAGGCAGTCAGTCAAAGAGGGAGAGAACACGAACGAGTACTAGACACAACAAGCAAAACGGGAGAAGTACAGAAACTACTGAACTAGCCAGTTACCTGGAAGGCAGTAGGACCAGACAACATCTCTCAGTGGGTTCTGAGAGAGGAAGCTGAACAGACACCAGGCAGGGTAGCTGCCTGATATTATAAAAAAGGAGACAGGTAGCATTACACTACAAGCCAGTGTCACTAACATGCACAGTATGTCAAGTTATGGAGAAAATTATCAGAAGTGTAGTGGAGCACCTGGAAAGGGAACGGTTTCCTAAGCAACAACCAGCACGGCTTCTAAGAAGATAAACCCTGTCTTACAAATATGCTAGATTACTATGACAAGGTAACGAAAGTTAGGCAGGAGAAGGAGAGAAGAATGAGTGGATTGTACAATTTTGGAGTGTAAGGCGCTCGATAAAGTACCACACGAGAGACTGGGACAAATCTAAAAGAACAAACAGGGATAACAGATAAGCACTGCAGGAGACAACGGATTACTGTCCCGGAAGATGTGCTGGAATGAGCAAGTGTGATGAGTGGAAGTACATAAGAAACAGTACTGGGACCAGTACTGTTTGATATGTACGTAAACCACATGACATAAGAAACAGTACTGGGACCAGTACTGTTTGATATGTACGTAAACCACATGACATAAGAAACAGTACTGGGACCAGTACTGTTTGATATGTACGTAAACCACATGACATAAGAAACAGTACTGGGACCAGTACTGTTTGATATGTACGTAAACCACATGACATAAGAAACAGTACTGGGACCAGTACTGTTTGATATGTACGTAAACCACATGACATAAGAAACAGTACTGGGACCAGTACTGTTTGATATGTACGTAAACCACATGACATAAGAAACAGTACTGGGACCAGTACTGTTTGATATGTACGTAAACCACATGACATAAGAAACAGTCAGAAGTGTTCCTGTTCGCAGATATGAAACTAATAAAGAGAATACAGACAGAAGCATACCAGGTAAGACTACAAAGGGATTTGGATAAAATGCAGGATTAGTCTGACAAGTCACTGCTAGACCTTAAGCCCATCAAATGCAAAGTTATGAAAATTGGGGAAGGAATAAGACGATCGGAAATAGCGCATATCGCTTGAGACACATAATCGCTGCAGTAAACGCTAGACAAATTTGAGGTTTTCTATCAAGAACATCAATAAGGAGCCATTTATGACTGTGTGTAACACCTGTCATGCCCATCTTGAAGTACACAGCACCAGTATGGGACCCACATCTGATAAAGCATGTCACGAAACTGGAAAAAAGCAAACGTTTGCAAGAAACTAGTCCCAGAGCTAAGAAGAATGAGGTATGAATAGTAGCTAAAGGAGCTAAACCCGAAGACAGAGGCCAGACGGACCAGGGATGACATGATTACGAAGTACAAAATACTGAGAGGGACTGACAGGGTGGACAGGGCGAGTCTGCGAGAGCAGCGGGTGTCAGTACACGATGGCACAGCTGATTTTAGGAAATACTTCATTAGCCGGGCTGTTCGTAGGCTGAATTGCGTGCGGCCAGCAGTAACAGCCTCGGTGATCAGACCTTGATGCGCCACGAGGCCTGGTCATGGACCGGGCCGCGGGGGCGTTGACCCCCAGAACACCCTCCAGGTTGACTCCAGGTAACCTTAGAGTGGTCAGGAAATGGAACGACCTAGACAACGACATGGTAGAGGCAGGATCCATACATAGTTTGAAGAAAAGGTATGAGAGAGCTAAGGCAGCCAGCAGAAGAGCATAAACCCAGCAGGGGTCAGAGGAGACGCAGTGCCAGGAAAACTCAAAACACTTTCACTGAAAAATAATCAACCGAAGAATGAAAACGAGAATGTTTACAACCCAATGTTATTCTTCTTCACCAGGAAAAAAAAGTGTTGCTAGAATGACACTGCGCAGAATAGATATTTACTGAAGACGATGCTTCCTTCTAAGTAGAGCAAAACGTGGATTTACTAAAGGTTTGCTTCCCACATACTCTCGGTCAACATGTGGACAAGTGTTGGCCCTCAGATGTTGAATGTTGTATCCCGGCGTGTGTGTGAATTTATGTAAGGCGGTTGACCTGAATTTTTGTCTATATCCCGAGGTTCGGCTCCCTGGTGGGATGGAGGTGGCGGCTCCCTGGTGGGATGGGAGGGTGGGCGGCTCCCTGGTGGGATGGGAGGGTGGGGGGCTCCCTGGTGGAATGGGAGGGTGGGGGGCTCCCTGGTGGGATGAGAGGGTAGGCGGTTCCGTGGGCGGAGGGGAGGGTGGGCGGTATCGATTGTGTTGCCGCCAACACTGGCACTCTCCCCCCCAAAATGGTAAGGGTGCCAACCTGCCTGACGTACGAGGTGGGTGCCGCTACACACACTTGTGGAGAAGAGAGAGAGAGAGAGGAAGCAGTTGTCGTACCGCATGCCCTAGATACAGTGAGGTAATATTTGTGTTGTAATGAATGAGAAACCTTGCCTAGTGTTGTGTACTCTTACACCAGTACTCTCTACCCTGCCTAGTGCTGTGTACTCTTAACATCAGTACTATCTACCCTGCCTAGTGCTGTGTACTCTTAACATCAGTACTATCTACCCTGCCTAGTGCTGTGTACTCTTAACATCAGTACTCTCTACTCTGCCTAGTGCTGTGTACTCTTAACACAAGTACTCTTTACTCTGCCTAGTGCTGTGTACTCTTAACACCAGTACTCTCTACCCTGCCTAGTGCTGTGTACTCTTAACATTAGTACTCTCTACCCTGCCTAGTGTTGTGTACTCTTAACTTCAGTACTCTCTACCCTGCCTAGTGTTGTGTACTCTTAACACCAGTACTCTCCACCCTGTCAGGTGTCGTACTGAGACTGCTGAAAGCCTCCTGATCCAAGTAATTAGAGCTACATTTCCCTTGCAACAAACCTGTATACGTACCTCATATACCCCAGGCTCTGTATGACCCTTAGTAGTAATAATAATAATAATAATAATAAAACAATAATAATAATAATCCCCTCCGCCAACCCTAGCTCCCATCACCAACACGTAACAGGAATCATGTTGACAAAGTCAAAGGCAGACAGCAACTATGGGCTTGAACTGGTCTACATACGCAAAATGTATAGAAACTTCTACATTATCAACAAAATCAAGAAACATAGGTGTGGTGGTGGCAGCAGGTGAGCACACCTAGGTGGTGTGACCTAGTGACCTTTCCTGTGAACTGACCACAAAATGCATGCTGCAGAGATCTACACCAGCAGTAGCAGGAGTACCGTTTTTTCACTACCAGCAGTACCGTTACTTCAACACAACACCAGCAGTAGCAGGAGAATCGTTGCTGCAACACCAGCAGTAGTAGGAGTATCGTTGATTCCACACAGAACAGAGCAGCGGCCTCCAACCCTCTGCCCCGCACACAGACAGTTAGTACGGGTTAGAGAGGGAAAGTGGTGTCACACACATATATACATACGCCAACATGCCCAAGACTGTTCAACAGCCTCCCACCAGCCATAAGGGGAATTACCAATAGACCTCTGGTTGCCTTCAAGAGCAAGCTGGACGGATACCTAAAGTCAGTGCCAGATCAGCCGGGCTGTGGTTCGTACGTTGGACTACGTGCGGTCAGCAGTAACAGCCTCGTTGATCAGGCCCTGATCCACCAGGAGGCCTGGTCATGGACCGGGTCGCAGGAGCGTTGATCCCCGAAATCCCCTCCAGGTAGGTAGGTACACACACACACATACCTGAAGGAGGTTCCTTGGGGTTAATGCCACCCGCGGCCCGGTCCTTGACCAGGCCTCTTGGGGAATCAAGACCTGATTAACCAGGCTGTTACTGCTGGCCGCACGCAGTCCAACATACGAACCGCACGCGCACATGCAATCACGCACACACAATCTTGTAAAGCTGTGAAAAAATCACAGTATGAGACGACACAAAGAGTCACTACCATTAAGAGGGGTGTCTTGATGGTCCTCAAGAGCTCTTGATCCCAGGAATTGTAGAAGAGCAAGAGATCAAGGTGAAGTATTTTATTTAAAGTTGACGCAAGAGGAGTGAAATTATTATGAAGATGTGGAATGACACTGAAGGATATATGGAATGACCCGGGAAACGTGGAATGACCCGGGAGGAAACGCGGGTCATTCCACCTTTCCTCTCTCTACTATATTCCTACTACATGATACCCCTCGGGAAATATCACTTGGTCACACAGCTTCAGGTGTTGCTGCTGTGTTGCTGTGGGCGTTGCATGCCCTCATGGTACTCCTGCATTCTGAGGAGGATACCAGTGAACTCCAGGAGGATTTGGACAAATTAATGTCTTGGTCTGAAAAGTGGCAGATGAAGTTCAATGTGGACAAGTGTAAGGTACTAGTCCTTGGTAATGAAAATATCCCTCGAATTTATAAACTAGGTGAAGTAGAGCTTGATCATACAGAATGTGAAAAAGACTTGGGAGTCATTGTAAGCAAAAATCTAAAGCCAAGACAACAGTGCCTAAGTGTGCGCAATAAGGCTAACAGATTACTAGGATTTATTTCAAGAAGTATAAGCAACAGAAGTCCAAAAGTTATTTTACAGCTCTATACATCACTAGTGAGACCTCATTTGGATGATGCAGCTCAGTTTTGGTCTCCTTACTACAGAGTGGATATAGATTCATTGGAGAACATACAAAGAAGAATGACTAAAATGATTTACAGTATAAGAAATCTCCCGTATGAAGATAGACTTAGAGCATTGAATCTCCACTCTCTGGAGAGACGTAGAATGAGGGGAGATATCATCGAGGTGTACAAGTGGATGATGGGCATAAACAAAGGAGATATTAATAAAATACTGAGGATATCGAACCAAGTAAGAACCAGAAATAACGGATTTAAATTAGATTTAGAAAGGACATAGGCAAGTACTGGTTTTCGAACAGAGTTGTAGATGCGTGGAACAATCTTCCGAGTAGGGTGATAGAGGCTAGGACCTTGGGTGGCTTTAAAAAGAGATTGGACAAATATATGAGTGGGAGGGGCTGGGTTTGATTGGTGTCGTGAGTACGGGAGTAAATTCTTAGGTAGTGGTGGTTTTGATAAGGACCTGCCTTGTATGGGCCAGTAGGCCTTCTGCAGTGTTCCTCCATTCTTATGTCAGCATACTTTGAACCTTGCTATGACGCTGCCCCCGCCGTAAGGCTGAGTCGCGTGAGGGCGTACCCAGCCAGTCAGTCACGTACCCTCAGACTGCAGGCTGGGCTTCCTACCATGTATATTCTCATTATACTTCGTATAACAGCTTCAGTGAGTTTATCATTCACCATCACTCCACTTAAGAACACTTACCACACACCTTATCCCTCTCTCCTCACCAAACCCCCATTTACCCTTCCCTTTCATTGACAGAGACCAAAGGTCATGATAAAGCAAAAGAAAATAGTGATAAAGAAAGAGGACATCACGATAGAAAAAAGGCGCGATGAAAGAAGCCACGATGGAGGAGCAGGACACGATAATTGAGGAATAAGAACATAAGAAAGGAGGAACAGTGTAGCAGGCCTGTTGGAAAAATAAACACATAAGCAGTATAATGTGATCCTTTATTGACAACGTTTCTCCCACGCAGTGGGCTTTATCGAGTCACAAACAGATCTGTTTGTGACTCGATAAAGCCCACTGCGTGGGAGAAACGTTGTCAATAAAGGATCACATTATACTGCTTATGTAATAAATTAAACACATATGCAACACTTGGGTATCTTTATTGAGGAAACGTTTCGCCACACAGTGGCTTCATCAGTCCAATACAAAGTAGAAAGGTGTAAGGAGAGGAGGAGTTTGAGGTAATCAGTCCCTCGGCCTGGAGTCGATGTGTTCAGTCCATCAATCTTGTTGGAAGTGCAGCACAAGGCCTTAGAGGTGGCTTATATACTGTAGTCAGGTGAGGTGAAGCAGCAGGAGGCGGGGTCATAGTGGTACCATCCACTAGTCGAAGTAGGTCTTCGTCCAACCTTTGGACGAAGACCTACCCAATGTTTCTACCCAGCTCGGGTAGAAACATTGGGCGTGTTTCTTTACACCGGTTGTCTATGTTCACCCATCAGTAAAATGGGTACCTGGGAGTTAGTCGACTGGTGTGGGTCGCATCCTGGGACAAGGACCTAATTTTGCCCGAAATGCTCTGCATAAAAAGGGACTTTCTATATAGTAGTATGTCATTGATGTCAGCTAGGCCTGTATACCTTGTACATGTACTTGTAGTAAATAAAGATATTATAATAAAGATACCCAAGTGTTGCATATGTGTTTATTTTATAACTTGTCGGTTCTCTGAACCATTCATCTACATACTGCTTATGTGTTTATTTTTCCATTGTGTCGGTATTTTATACCATTTATTTCCAGCAGGCCTGTTGGCCCATACTAGGCAGGTCCTTCACAATTCTTTCACTAACAGCATATTTGCCCAACCCAATTTTCAACGTTATCCTCTGACGCATGTATTTATCCAACCTAAATTTGAAACTACCCAAAGTTTAAGCTTCAATAACCCTACTAGGCAGAATGTTCCACTCATCAACTACCCTATTTCCAAACCAATACTTTCCTATATCCTTTCTAAATCTAAACTTGTCTAATTTGAATCCACAGAAGATGGATTCTAATTTGAATCCGTCTTCTGTGGCTACGACAGAAGAAAAGGAGGTCAGACTGGAGGTGATGGAAGGTCATGAGTGCGGAGTCCCAGTAGAGGCCAGACGAGGTCAAAGTCAAACAAGGTCTCTGAGTAGATCAAGCATCACATGCAACCACTCTCAGGGCAGATATGTGACCCAGTGTATGCGTGTCGGAGGTGAGAGAGTGTGGGAAGGTAAGAAAGTGTAGGGAATGAATGTGTGGGAGGGCGAGAGAGAATGAGGCAGAGTGAGGGAGAGTATGGAGAGAAGGAATGGTGTGGGGAGAGGGGTGAAGGATAGTTGAGGAGGTGAAGGAGTGTGGGGAAGGGATGGTGTGGAAAACGGGGTGAGGAAGGCAGATGAGTGCTTGCAAAAAAAATTACACACCAGAAGCACAAACTTCACACATCATCAAAGTTTTTGAAAGGTGATAAGATGCCAAATTATACACTTTATGGAAAAGCATGACCTGTACAACCTGCAGGAAGCTTATGCTTGTCACATCTGCTAAATCACTACAACAAAATTACGAGACCTTGGAAGAAAATTAAAATGCAAATGTGGTCTACATGAATTTCGAAAAGGCTTTCGACAAATGCGATCATCGATTGATAGCACATCAAAGGAGGTCAACTGGTAAACCGGAAAAACTGGCAAATGCATATTAAATTTTCTGACGAATAGAACAAAGTAATAGTAACATAGCAAACTTTAGCCTTAACAAAGTAAAGGTCAGTACCCCAAGGCCTGGTCCTGGCACCTTCACTGCTTCTCATCTTAGTAGCAGATATAGATATCAACACTAGCCACAGCTTCGCATCATCCTTTGCGGATGATATGAAATTAAGCATGAATACCACCTCGGCAGAAGACAAGGAAAAAATACGAAAGGATATAAGCAAAGTCAGTAGAAAATAACATGGTATTCAATAATAATGATCAATTCCGAATATTAAGATATAGCAAAAATGAAGAACTCAAAAGAGCTACCTTTACCTTTGATATACATTTGAAGAGTTTCGAGAGTTTAACTACTCTCGGAGCCCGGCCATAGGCCAGGCTCGTCTGGTGCTTGCCTGGTCAACCAGGCTGTTGCTGCTGGAGGCCCGCTGCCCCACATATCCACAATATACAAAACACAGTAGAACC
This sequence comes from Cherax destructor, assembly GCA_009830355.1. NCBI lineage: Eukaryota > Metazoa > Arthropoda > Malacostraca > Decapoda > Parastacidae > Cherax > Cherax destructor. The sequence continues at coordinate 10,086 of WNWK01000262.1, read as the reverse complement.
ACCTAACAGAACGAAAGAAACGTGTGAAAGACCTGGGTTTAATAATGTCAGATTACCTTTCTTATAGACAACATAATAAAAGAAATACTTCAAAAGCTAGGGAAATGACAGGGTAGATAACGAGAACTTTCAAATGGAGAAAAATATTGTCGATAGAATCACTATTCAAACCACTTGTGCTCGCTCGCCTGAAGGATCGTTCGAAGTTGATGGCTCCTTTAAAGGCAGGAGAGATATGAGAACTGGAACAAATAAAGAGATTGTTTAGGGCCTGCATTGAGCAAATGAACCATTTACACTATTAGGAATGCCTCAAACTGTTTAATATGTAATCCATGGAGGGGAGGAGAGAGAGAGATGGATGGTGATTATATACATGGGAAATACATGAGGGTCCACAGTAGTCTCGAACCTACGCACTTTCATAACATTGTACTGGAGTGAGAAAAATGGGAGGAAATACAAATAACTGAGAACACTGTATCAACAACGTAGGCGTAAACTTCGGTATTCAGCATACTACCAGCTGATAGAAGAAATATTGCAGGAACACGTCTTCAAGAGGAAACTAGATTAACCAAGATGTGATGGATATATGAGCCAGCGGGCCGCCAACAGCAGCAGTTTACGTAGTTCACTACTTTTTATCCGGGGTAACTAGTCTGGCAGGGTCACCAACTGGAAAAGACCCGAACTGGGACAACACCGGCGAACTTACTGCTGGTAACTAGTCGCCCTGGGGTGACCCAAGCTGGATTCAGGGGTGAACTGGCTGGCCGGGGAAGGGTGACCCGGCTTAGTATGGTGGTTTATATTTAATTAAGAATGATTTGTTCTAACTTGATAAATATCATTCATTTTCACAATTAGTACAATGCAATTCATATAATGAAAATAAATTGGAAGTTATCAAACATATGTGATTACATTTTTTATAACCACTCTGGGGTGGGATATATATATATAAACATTCAAATGGAGGTGATGCACTTGAGCCAGCAGCACTAAACAAGGTACAGAGAGATGACTGCATACTGGGTGAATGTGTGCAAGTGTGGCTTGACCTAAAATATACACCTGTGTTCCATAATTACAAAGAAATCATCGATAAGAGATTTAACCAGTGTGTGGTGACAGTTGCTCACCTAGTGACATACCAAGCACATCACGAGTACCTAGTCAGGGAGCAAGAGGAAGAACCTGCCGAATGACTGACACAGATCAATGAAGAACTTTTTTGTCTTTTTACCATCTCTCCTTGTTTTTACAACTGATGGTGAGAATATGTATTCTAAATCAATGGTGACGCCAAAAATAACAAACTTTCTCCTCGGCCGAATGGTGGAAACTCACGAAAATAAAAGCAGAAAAATCTACCACTTTGGCTTCCACTTAATTTTGTTCTTTCGTGTTTGAACTAGACAGCCTTCCATACAAGCTCTGCTTCACCTGAGAACATCTTAACTTTTGGGCAAATTCATACAAAATTAAGAGACTAGATAATGCAAAGAGATAAAATTTGTGAGGTGTTAACAGGATACTTAAAGAGTAACGCTGAGGACTGATAAATACTACGAAGCAAACACAGTAACAATCTTCAATTATCAGTGTCCTAACACAGTAACAATCTTCAATTATCAGTCCTAACACAGTAACAATCTTCACTTATCAGTGTCGTAACACAGTAACAATCTTCACTTATCAGTGTCTTAACAAACCGCTGTTAACAAAGTCTAGTCAATTTAAAGCTGTACTCACGGGTCGTAAATATGTAACGAAGTTATTACAAACTTTTTTTTTAATAATTTGTTAAAAAAATAACTGCTATATTGTACAGTAGAGATACTACTTAACTGTACTAACTTTTTTATATCACACTTACAAGTTTTTTTCACATTTACAAGAAGGGCATTTTCATTTTATACTCTACCTTGAAATACTGTGTTTGTATGTGTAAAAAATCAGTGTTCATACCACTGATTTACACTCCGTTAATAATTTACTTAAATCTGAATTATGCTGCTCGGTATTATGCAGTAACAATAACGCTACACTACTTTGATTTTAAACTGATTTTTTTAACTAACCTATAAAAAGAATAAGTAGAAGATTAAATGAGCTAAATCACTATAACTCTGAACATCCACACTATATTTTTTTTTGAGTTAAGGTGCCAGGTATAAACCTTGGTAATTAATACCGACAAAATGGTTTAAAAAGACACGTGAGAAACATCAGGACATATTTATTAGGAAACGTTTCGGTCATGGGACGAAATGTTTAGTCGCAGGACAGAAACGATTTGTAATAAATATGTCCTAGTGTTCGTTCGTGTGTCTTTTTAAGGTGCGAGGTCAAACCCGCTTTTTTTTAAGATAAAAAAAAACCCTGGGCGGGCAGGTAAGTGGGTAGGTACCCACAACAACTCTGGTTCTGATGACGGCTCTGTATAACATGTTTGGGCAGCCTCATAGTGGGTGGTGCCCCTGACAGCTTCCCTAGGATGGCCCACCCCCAAAAAAAGCTGAAAAAAAGGCTGGTCTAGTAAGTTTATTTAGGTACAATTATCATACATAGTAACATATGTGTGTTTATCATACATAATAACATATATCTGTTTATCATTCATAGTAACATGAGTAAATTATTTAGGATAACCCCAAAAAAAGGTCAGAGACTGAGGCAGGGAACTCTCAAAACCGATCACAGGTATATATAGACGTGGACTGAATGGGGGAGGGGGAGTATGAAGGAGTAAGGAAGGACAGTGCGGAGGAGTGAGGGAGGATAGTTTAGGCAAGGGAGGAGGGAAAGTGGAGAGGGAAGGAGATATAGTGTGAGCGAGGGAGGGGAAGGAAGAGGGACCGGGTAGGGGAGAGAGGCGGGAGAGTGTGGAGGGGTGAGCGAGAGAGTGGGGTAAGGGGGTTGCGAGAGAGTGGGGTAGGGGATGAGGGTGAGTGTGGGTGAGGGGGAGAATTAGTGAGGTCAATGTAACAGAGACCTTGTGAATATCAGCTGGGGCGGGGAGCCACTACCACCCCCCTACACCCCACAGGAAACACATGGTTAACACGTGGACATTGTGGGGTGTATGTGGTGGTGGTGGTAGTAGTGGTGGTTGAGGTTTATGTTGCTGGTGGTGGGGGTCGTAGTATTTTGGTGGTAAAAGTAGTGGGTGCTCGTGGCTTAAGTGGTAGCGTCCTCACTGAGAGGGAAGGGGGATCCGGGATCGATCCCCGGCACGTGGGGCCTGTTTCCTTTCACCTGTTGCCCGTGTTCACATAGCAATAAGTAGGTACCTGGGTGTTAGCCGACTGCTATGGGTCGCATCCTGAGGGACAAGATTAACCCAGGTTGCCAGAAATGCTCTTCATAGCCCCGGGCTTTCTATATTACTCACAAAATCGCAATAACACGATTCCAAACAAACCCCATAGAGGGTGGGACTCGAACCTATGGCAGGGAAGACCCAACTGGTCTGTGATTTGTTTTCTATATAGTATGTCATATAGCACGCCCATTTTTCTCTCACCTCCACCCTTCCCCACCTTTCTTTTTATCACCTCCACCCTTCCCCACCCTTCTTTTTATCACCTCCACCCTTCCCCACCCTTCTTTTTATCACCTCCACCCTTCCCCACCCTTCTTTTTATCACCTCCACCCTTCCCCACCCTTCTTTCTCTCATCTCTACCCTTCTCCACCCTTTCTCTCATCTCTACCCTTCCCCTCCCTTCTTTCTCTCATCTCTACCCTTCCCCTCCCTTCTTTCTCTCATCTCTACCCTTCCCCTCCCTTCTTTCTCTCATCTCTACCCTTCCCCTCCCTTCTTTCTCTCATCTCTACCCTTCCCTCCCTTCTTTCTCTCATCTCTACCCTTCCCCTCCCTTCTTTCTCTCATCTCTACCCTTCCCCACCCATCTTTCACTTCTACCCTTCACTAATCATCTTTCTATCACTTGTGCCTTTCATCATTCATCTTTCTCTCACTTCTACCAATCCCCATCCCTTCTCTCTATCTCCCTCTGTCAATGTCACAGAAAACTGTTGCCTTTCATCTTCCTTTCTCTCACTTCTACCAATCCCCATCCTTCTCTCATCCCCTCTGTCAATTGTCACTGAACTTCAGATATACCTCTCTTCCTTTCCTTCCTCCTCAATCCTTTTATCTTCACCACACACCCTCCTTCCCTCTAAAAATCACCTTTTGCCACCTTAAAGATATAGTCAGGCAGGAACCATGCATGTTTGCAGGTTGTGCTTTTGCTGTCCCCGTCAAAGGGGGGCCAGTGTGATCTCAACACACACACAGACACACACACACACACACACACACACACACACACACACACACACACACACCATCACACACATACACACACACACACACACACACACCATCACACCAAAAAAAAAAGTCTAAGTGTCTATCGACAGGTGTCTTTGGCAAACGGTAACTCAGTAACATAGGAAGGAACAGAGGAGAAGAATCATCAGTAAAGATACTCTCAAGAGACCAGGAGGCCCAGGTGATACCAGAGAAAACAAGGAAACTCTTGATAACATACAAGGCAATCTGGAAGGAAAGACAATGGGAGGAAGAAATGAGGAGTCCACTGATCATCAACACAAGTAAAGAGGCTGATGAAAGGAAATGACGATGACAGGAGGAACATAAGAGTATATCGGTCAATGAATGAATGAAGAATAAAAAAAAAGGCACAATAACTATGTGAAGGTTATCTGTGTAATGACTGCGCAGGAGAAGAGGAATCACAGCAGGTAGAACATTTTCAGACGATTGGAAAGTACTGCCATGGCAGCAACCGATCAAACTAACCTAGTCACAAGCAGCTCGGAACAAGAACTTGAGACAGAAGATTTCAACCACAAAGAAAGACTGGGACAACTGGGACTCACATGAGAGAGAGAGAGAGAGAGAGAGAGAGAGAGAGAGAGAGAGAGAGAGAGAGAGAGAGAGAGAGAGAGAGAGAGAGAGAGAGAGAGGCATGAGCCAGCAAGACTGAACCTAGTATTTACCATAAGTATATCGGATAAAAGTGATATATAATAAGAGAGACCTCTGGGCGTTAGCGACCACACAACACTAAATTCTGGAAGTAAACACTGAAAAAATGATAGTAGGTAGAGGAGAGGAGAAACCAGATTTCAGAAAAGGAAGCTTTAGGGGATGAAAGAATAACTGAATATGGAAGAAAAATCAACGAATGAGATGGTAGAGTACCTGACCGGAAAGTGTCAGGAGGAGAACTAAGTACGCAGAAGAGGAGGAAATGTTAAGGACAAATAAGAGCCCGTGGTTCGACCAAAGAAGCGAAACATTAAAAAAAACAAAAGTGCAAGAGCATGGAAAAAATGTAGTAAGCGAAAGACAGAAGAAAACAGAGGAGTATTAAACCAGAAACGAATATGCAAGAGTGAAAAAAGGAGCTGAGAGACAATTTGAGAAGGACCTAGTCACAGCGGTAAAAGCCAAATCTGAACCGAAAATTCCAGTCACATCCGAAGAAATATAACCATAAAAGAAATGACTAGGTAGTCTGTGGGGCGTTAAACGATTTTAAAGAGGTGTTCCAAGTAAAAAAAAAAACAAGGGCAGCAAAAGAGAGCCAGAGGAAGGGCACACCAAGACGTATTAGACAACATACTAGAGATGGACATCAGATGGTATACAGAGGGCCAGACGGTACATTCTTAGAACACATGTAATCATATCTACACAGTCCTGGTCAAAAAAGAGAGAGCAGGATACTCCATCTTTCGTAGCTGCTGTAGGTTGTGGCAGTGAAGAGAGAGAGAGAGAGAGAGAGAGAGAGAGAGAGAGAGAGAGAGAGAGAGAGAGAGAGAGAGACAGACAGACAGACAGACAGACAGACAGACAGACAGACAGAGACACAGACAGACAGACAGAGAGACAGAGACAGACAAACTCTGATGTATAACCCAAACGTTTAAAATACATGAGATCTGGGTATAACTACTCAAATCACCAGCTGAAGCAACAAGTAGAAAGTTGGCAGTGGGATTCTTGTGCTGCGCCAGTACTGTCTCTCAGCCTCATACTGACAAAGACAAGAACACATTTCTCAAGTTCTATATCATCCTTCGCAGGAAAAATAGAATTTCTTTATCATTACATCAGAGTGTCTTTGTCATTCTGGGTCTGGAGGCGTGTTTACCACCAAGTCGCTCTCTTTCTCATTTAGTTGGATATTTTGGGACCCAACTAAGACTTTCACGCATTCGGGTAGAGATCTCGTTATTATTATTATTCTTATTCATGGGAAGAGCTAGTCATCCAGTGCCTAGGGCATGGGATATAATCAGGTGTGATACGAGAAAGGGGAAGAGGGAAAGAAAGCTCCAAATCCATGGAACAAGAGCCCTTAACTAACATCATAGCATTCCTCCTGAAGGGCATAGCTCATTATACTAGGAAAAACTAGAAGCTGGTACTTGGCGAGACCTGAGCTCGGGGATGAGATTGTAAACCTGGCTGAGAGAGTAGTGTGTCTGACTTTCGAGAAGCGGACAGAGGATCGAGCCTCCACATGGGTTTACAGTTTAACACAAATTAAATAAATAAATAAGTAAATTATATGCTGTTGTAATGCCTGGGAAGGGACCAGAAATCTTCAAAAAGAGGCAAAGAAAATCTTCGTGTAGAACTTCGAGACATAGTCAGGTTTCAACTCCTGCTATAGAAAGTAATGGCTGACATTTAAGTGGAATACATGTGCCTTTAAAAAAAGCCCAATGTAGTAACTATCACAGCTGCTACGAAGATCACATAGATAACACAATATAGTAACTATCACAGCTGCTGGAAAAACAAGTAAAATAACAAGAATGTTTAAAACAAGAGATCTGAATCCAATAAAGATAACTTTAATGCCATTGTATTCTCTAGAATGGAATACTCCAACATTTACCAGCTACCTTTCAGGTTAAGGCAGGTAAAACTGCTGACCTAGAAAATGTGTAAAGAGCATTTAGTGTTGCATTCACACAAACACCATAAACACTCCAGGCACCTGTAAACTTGCAAGGTTTATTCTTTGCAGCGTACATGTGAGACATATACCAGGATTTATAACGGGAAAATACCGGAGGGGGATGTATGATACTCAGATTCATTTTGGCTTTGATTTCTTTTACAAGAGTGGGAGAGAGTGCAGATGTAACATACCTAGTGAAAGCCACGAGTGGAATTGAGTGCGCCAGGTCAAAAATACGCCTGTTTATATAATCAAATTTAAAATTATCAGCGCGCGTTGCAGCGTTTATTAACCTGTTTAAAATTTTGGGTACGGAATGAAAATAAACAACAAAGCTGACGTTATATTTCACAGAAAGACGTGAATTAACATCATATTTCATCAAAGTGACTCTGTGAACTCTCAAAGTATTAAAGGTCCAACACTTTAATACCTTCACATCAAGCATAAGATGAATTATGACCTTAATAGTCATCAGAAAACAAGTTTATATATTTCTATAAAGTGTTGAACTGAGGACACCAGTAGAGTGTGGCCCTACCTACAGTATCTACTGTCTATATGTTGATCGTTCCGGAGGTCACTGTCCTCGTAGCTACGTGTTGATCGTTCCGGAGGTCACTGTCCTCGTAGCTACGTGTTGATCATTCCGGAGGGCACTGTCCTCGTAGCTACGTGTTGATCGTTCCGGAGGTCACTGTCCTCGTAGCTACGTGTTGATCGTTCCGGAGGTCACTGTCCTCGCAGCTACGTGTTGATCGTTCCAGAGGTCACTGTCCTCGTAGCTACGTGTTGATCATTCCGGAGGTCACTGTCCTCGTAGCTACGTGTTGATCGTTCCGGAGGTCACTGTCCTCGTAGCTACGTGTTGATCGTTCCGGAGGTCACTGTCCTCGCAGCCCAGCCTCCTGATGTTGAAATCTCAAGCGACAAAGTAAACATCATCACTATAATTCTTACTAAATCATTCTGCTCCAGAATGATACCCAAGTATGCAGTGACATTATATGACGTAACCTACATGAACCGTATCATTATAAACAAGTGCGCTTCAGGCCATGAAAGATGCATTCACTGGACATAACGCTCCTCAAAATAGCCCAAGAATTATATCACCCTTTATCCCTTGTAAAATTAAGCAGTAATGTTAACTAGTCAGGAAGAAACTTCTCTCACGTAGGAGTTCTAACAACTTTTATATACAATTACCAAGAAGAAACGTCTTGTGCCTAACAAACTGTTTGTGCCTAGGCTCTAAGAGATACTAAACGATGCTACAGGAATTTACATGTACAATTCCTATGGGTTATCTCACAATAAAGTTGATGAAGCGGCTTAAAAATACTCGAAATATTTTTATTTTTTTATTTATTAACACAACGGCCGTTTCCCACCAAGGCAGGGTGGCCCGACAAAGAAAAACTTTCATCATCATTCACTCCATCACTGTCTTGCCAGAGGCGTGCTTACACTACAACTACAAAACTACAACATTAACACCCCCCTTCAGAGTGCCGGCACTGATATTTTAATATCATTTTATTCTGTTTGTTTAAAGTATTAAAAGAGAATTCAATAAAAGAATTTAAATGTCATGGAAATTCAAGTTGAATGCTCAGTAGATGTACGAACCAGGGTGATACCACGACTGATGCCAGGCACATATCTGGAGCAAAGGTAAACTGATGTGGTTGCTGCGGTAGCCAGACTTAGGCTTGCTTGAAAGTCCTTCTTGCCAGTTTGACACACACACACACACACACACACACACACACACACACACACCCACACACACACACACACACACACACACACACCCACACACACACACACACACACACACATACACACACACACACACACACACACACATACACAAAGCTCGCTTAACCACGGAGGGCCGGGTTCTATTCCGACGGGCGGAAACATTTCAAGTGTTTCCTTACACACACACACACACTCACACACATACATACAACAGGCCTAGTGTCAAATCGACATGTGCCTAGGACAAAATGGTAACTAACACACACACACCGTAGGGACGCCGTGCGGGTCAGTCGCAACTTGTAGGTTTCTGTGCAAATAAGTGTTTTTGAGGGCTACACCAGGGTACTGCAGGGGTTATCAAGTGTGTCAGGGTAGTGAACAACCCTTGAAGTGATTTACGAGTTGCCCTGAGCCACATAAGTGTGGGGAGAGCCATAATTTTATAAGTGATCTAGAAATAAATATTTGGAGGCGGGATCAGTGGGCCTAGTGTGCTCCAGGCGACGTTGCCACGTGTGTCACCCTAGATAATAAAGTGAAATTAATATGTGACAAGCGAAAGAAATTCAGTGAATAGGTTATATTATATATCGACAAGAAACGAAAGTGGATATACGCCAGAACATCACATCGAGTTGGACAATCTACAGGATACTACACGCTGGACAGCTGCATCGCATCGCAAGTATTCACCTATGCGTGGTTTTCGGGTGTCGGGAGTAAGTTCCAATTACCTAACCGCTAAGCTGATTGTGAACGGTCAACTCATAGTAAGATAAGGAATAGGATATCAAGTACTCAGTAACAAATAGCAATTGGTAATTTCTAGTAGAAAAGGGCGAGCAGACAGGTGAATCATAGAATACATTAACTGGTAGATCAGGTGTGTCAGGTCAGGCCAGGTAGAGGAGCACTGTAGACTACGTGTTACTCGCAGACCTCACATACCACTCATACACATAACACAATTTCACCACTACTTTTCACACAATAAATCCACACACATATAGTTCCACACACACACACACACACACACATTAACTGGTAGGTCAGGTGTGTCAGGGCAGGCCAGGTAGAGAAGCACTGCAGACAACGTGTCACTCGCAAACTCCACATACACACTCATACACCATAACACAATTTCACCACTACTATTCACACATACATACACACACAAACATACACACACACACACATACATACACACACAAAACTAACACACACACACACAAAAAAAAACTAACACACACACACACACAAAACTAACACACACACACACAAAACTAACACACACAAAA
>WNWK01000261.1:575000-601714 GCA_009830355.1 Cherax destructor | reverse complement strand
GAGGCAGGTTAAGGGAGACTATACTGCCCACTAGTTTCTTCAAAGTGGGTTTCTGTGATATTGTTGAAGGGTCTTGCTCAGAGTAACTGGAGCTACACTTTTCTTGGTGTTCCATGGCCTGGTTGGCAATGCTCTAGCCTCTCACACACTGTCTGTGGTTCAATCCCTGGCAAGGGTGGAAACATTGGGCATGTTTCCTCCCTGTGGTTTAGCGCTTCTTTTGATTATAATAATAATGGACATGTTTCCTTACATCTACTGTGCCCATTCACCTAGCGAGCAAGTAGGTATCTGGGTGTTAGTCGAGTGGTGTATACCTGGAGAGAGTTCCAGGGGTCAACGCCCCTGTGGCCCGGTCTGTGACCAGGCCTCATGTTGGATCAGAGCCTGATCAACCAGGCTGTTACTGCTGGCCGCACGCAGTCTAACGTACGAACCACAGCCTGGCTGGTCAGGTACCGACTTTAGGCCCCTGTCCAGTGCCTGCTTGAAGACAGCCAGGGGTTTGTTGGTAATCCCCCTGATGTATGCTGAGAGGCAGTTGAACAGGCTTGGGCCCCTGACACTTATTGTGTTGTCTCTCAACATGCTAGTGGCAACCCCTGCTTTTCATTGGGGGGATGTTACATCGCCTACGGAGTCTTTTGCTTTCGTAGGGAGTGACTCGTGTGCAAGTTTGGTACTAATCCCTCGAGAATTTTCCACGTGTATATAATAATGTATCTCTCCCGCCTGCGTTCTAGGGAGTACAGGTTTAGGAACTTCAAGCGTTCCCAGTAATTGAGGTGGTTTATGCGTGCCATGAAGGTTCTCTGCACATTTTCTAGGTCAGCAATTTCACCTGTCTTGAAAGGTGCAGTTACTGTACAGCAATATTCCAGCCTAGATAGAACAAGCTACCTGAAAAGTGTCAACATGGTTTTAAAGGTTCTCATTATCCATCCTGTCATTTTTCGAGCAGATGCGATTGCTACAGTGTTATGGTCCTTGAAGGTGAGATCCTCTGACATGATCACTCCCAGGTCTTTGACTTTAGGTTTTCGCTCTATTGTGTGGTTAGAATTAGTTTTGTACTCCGATGAGATTTTAATTTCCTCACGTTTTCCGTATCTGAGTAATTGAAATTTCTCATAATTGAACTTCATATTGTTTTCTGCAGCCCATTTAAAGATTTGGTTTATGTCTGCTTGGAGTCTTGCAGTGTCTTCAACAGTGGACACTGTCATACAGATTCGGGTGTCATCTGCAAAGGAAGACACAACACTGTGGCTTATATCCCTGTCTATGTCCGATATGAGGATGAGGAACAGGATGGGAGCGAGTACTGTGCCTTGTGGAACAGAGCTTTTCACTGTAGCCGCCTCAGACTTTACTCTGTTGACTACTACTATTTGTGTTCTGCTTGTTAGGAAATTATAGATCCATCTACCCAATTTTCCTGTTATTCCTTTATCACGCATTTTGTGTGCTATTACACCATGGTCACACTTGTCAAAGGCTTTTGCAAAGTCTGTGTATATAACATCTGCATTTTGTTTGTCTTCTAGAGCATCCAGAACCTTGTCGTAGTGGTCCAGTAGTTGGGACAGACAGGAGCGACCTGCTCTAAACCCATGCTGCCCTGGGTTGTGTAATTGATGGGTATCTAGATGAGTGGCGATCTTGCTTCTTAGAACCCTTTCAAAGATTTTTATGATATGGGACGTTAGCGCTATTGGTCTGTAGTTCTTTGCTATTGCTTTACTGCCCTCTTTGTGGAGTGGGGCTATGTCTGTTTTTAGTAACTGCGGGACGACCCCAGTGTCCATGCTCCCTCTCCATAGGATGTTAAAAGCATGTGATAGGGGTTTCTTGCAGTTCTTGATGAACACGGAGTTCCACGAGTCTGGGCCTGGAGCGGAGTGCATGGGCATGTCATTTATTGCCTTTTCGAAGTCATTTGGCGTCAGAGTAATGTCAGATAGGAATGCATCTGCCAAGTTCTGTGGCACTCTCATAAAAAAATCATTTAGGTCTTCGACTTTCAGTCTGGTTAGCGGCTCGCTAAAAACTGAGTCATACTGGGACTTTAGTAACTCACTCATTTCCTTGATGTCATCTGTGAAGGACCCATCCCGTTTAAGTAGGGGCCCAATACTGGATGTTCTCGACTTTGATTTGGCATAAGAAAAGAAATACTTTGGGTTTCTTTCAATTTCATTTATTGCTTTTAGTTCTTCCCGCGTTTCTTGATTTCTGTAAGATTCCTTTAGTTTTAATTCGATGTTTGCTATTTCTCTGACCAGCGTCTCCTTACGTATTTCAGATATATTGGTCTCTTGTAGTCGCTCCGTTATTCTCTGCCTTCGCCTGTATAGGGAGCGCCTCTCTCTTTCTAGTTTACATCTTCTCCTTCTTTTCCTGACCCCTGTGGTTTAGCGCTTCTATTTTGATTATAATAATAATAATAATCCTTCTTTTCCTTAAGGGAATTTGCCTTGAGCAAACCTCAAGTGCCACAGAGTTAATTTGTTCTAGACATAGGTTAGGATCCGTAATGCTTAGGCTATCTTCCCAGTTTATATCATTTAGGACTTGGTTTACTTGGTCCCACTTTATGTTTTTGTTATTGAAGTTGAATTTGGAGAAGGCTCCCTCTCGCGGTTGATCATATTTTGTCGATCTGTGGCTCCCTGCATACATGTCTGGACCTCTATTATCTTGTGATCTGAGTATATTGTTTTTGATATGATGACATTTCGTATCAGATCATCATTGTTGAAGATGAGGTCCAGCGTATTCTCTAATCTTGTAGGCTCTACTATTTGCTGGTTTAAGGTGAATTTGGGGCAGAGATTTAAAAGCTCGTGTGTGTGCGAGTTTTCATCTGAGCTGCCTCCTGGTGTTATCTCTGCTACCACATTACAATATTCCTCCATATTAGGTACCTTAGGTTGAAATCCCCCAGGAGCAAGATGTTGGGGGCAGGAGCTGGAAGGTTTTCCAGACAGTGGTCAATTTTCAGAAGCTGTCCCTGGAATTGTTGGGACGTTGCATCCGGGGGCTTGTATACAACTACGATGACCAGGTTTTGATTCTCGATCTTTATTTTTGATTATAATAATAATTTGATTATAATAATAATCGATCTTTATTGCTAATACTTCAACTACATCATTTGAGGCATTTAGTAGTTCTGAACATATAAGTGACTTTGTGATATACAGACCAACCCCCCTTTTTGCCTGTTCACTCTGTCACATCTGTATGGGTTGTAGCCCGGGATCCATATTTCATTGTCCAAGTCATCTCTTATGTGGGTCTCTGTGAAAGCCGCAAACATAGCATTTGACTCTGTAAGCAGTCCACGGATGTAAGGTATCTTGTTGTTTTTTGCTGGCTTTAGACCCTGTATATTTGCAAAGATGAATGTCGTTGGATTGGTGGTATGGTGTGGGTCGCATCCTGGGGGAACAAAATTGAGGACCCCAATGGAAATAAGACAGACAGTCCCACGATGACACACTGCCTTTTTTGGGTTATCCTGGATGGCTAACCGTCCGGGGTTAAAAATCCGAACAAAATCTTATCTCTTATCTTGGGTTTAGCTCTTTGTTCTGATTATGTAAAATAATTTTCTTGGATTAAACCTAATTACTTATTATTTCTTGTATCATGATTCCTATGGATTTAGCACTTTACCAGTGAATAAACCAATCTATCAGCATCACACACACTAAAGTTGAATTGTCTATCAGCAATAGATGCTGTTAGATCCTATCAACATCACACATGGAATGAGAAGACTGGACGTAGAACACAGCCTGGGAGGTGTGACGCTGCAGAGAGAACACAAAGAGAAAGACCTAAGGGTAAGCATAACACTAAAATATCACCAGACGCCCATGTTAGCCATTTAATTTCCGTGGCATATGCAAGACTAACCTAAGAACATACACATGTTATGCACGGAGTATGTGGCACCAACATGGAACCCTCGCTTGATCAAACATAATCCCACAACGATTTAGAGATCCACGCAGCGCAGTATGACCCTTGTGGGTTTAGCGCTTGGTTTTGATTATAATAAAAATCTACAACATGACTGGTGCTATACAGGAGTGGCCCCTGTTTTTTTTAATTTACCAAAACGATTTAAAAAAGAAAAGGTCTTAATGTTAGTCTAAGTTTGCCCACCAGCGCTTTATGACCCTTGTGAGTTTAGCGCTTATTTATGACTATAATAATAATAATAAGTTTGCCTAAAATGCTGTGCATCCTACGGGCTTTCTAATTATTGTATCTTTTGCACAATTTTAAATAATTAATTTTAATCTGAGCAGCAGTGGGAATGAAATCTAGGCTTTGCTTGTTGCATGACCCTTGTCGGTTTAGCGATTTATCTGATTATAATAATAAAAGGCTTTGCTAGCTGTTTTTTTTGTCATATTCCTTCACAGAGGAGCGGTTATATACAGCAGTATTATCTGCCTGTTTGAGGCTTGTTAGGCAACCCTGGAGGCTTAATAACCCAGGAAAGCCACCTAGTTTGGCTTTTTTTTCCAATAAGATCCTTAAGTCCTTGCCCAGGATGCTACTCACAAGAGTTCACTAACACCCAGGTACCTATTTACTGCTAGGTGAACATGGACAGCAGGTGTAAGACTTGACTATATGTCTCGTCTTGCTTTCCTTATAATAATAATAATAATAAAAATAATTTTCAACTAGCATCACGAAAGTTGTTATACCATCTATCAATAGTTTACATGCAGTGGTGTGCACGGTGTGAGGCTGAGTGGATCCCACGTGGTGTGCACGCTGAGTGGATCCCACATGGTGTGCATGCTGAGTGGATCCCACATGGTGTGCACGCTGAGTGGATCCCACGTGGTGTGCATGCTGAGTGGATCCCACGTGGTGTGCACGCTGAGTGGATCCACATGGTGTGCACGCTGAGTGGATCCACATGGTGTGCACGCTGAGTGGATCCCACATGGTGTGCACGCTGAGTGGATCCACATGGTGTGCACGCTGAGTGGATCCCACATGGTGTGCACGCTGAGTGGATCCCACATGGTGTGCACGCTGAGTGGATCCCACATGGTGTGCACGCTGAGTGCATCCCACATGGTGTGCACGCTGAGTGGATCCCACATGGTGTGCACGCTGAGTGGATCCCACATGGTGTGCACGCTGAGTGGATCCCACATGGTGTGCACGCTGAGTGGATCCCACATGGTGTGCACGCTGAGTGGATCCCACATGGTGTGCACGCTGAGTGGATCCCACATGGTGTGCACGCTGAGTGGATCCCACATGGTGTGCACGCTGAGTGGATCCACATGGTGTGCACGCTGAGTGGATCCCACATGGTGTGCACGCTGAGTGGATCCCACATGGTGTGCACGCTGAGTGGATCCCACATGGTGTGCACGCTGAGTGGATCCCACATGGTGTGCACGCTGAGTGGATCCACATGGTGTGCACGCTGAGTGGATCCCACATGGTGTGCACGCTGAGTGGATCCCACATGGTGTGACGCTGAGTGGATCCCACATGGTGTGCACGCTGAGTGGATCCCACATGGTGTGCACGCTGAGTGGATCCACATGGTGTGCACGCTGAGTGGATCCCACATGGTGTGCACGCTGAGTGGATCCCACATGGTGTGCACGCTGAGTGGATCCCACATGGTGTGCACGCTGAGTGGATCCCACATGGTGTGCACGCTGAGTGGATCCCACATGGTGTGCACGCTGAGTGGATCCCACATGGTGTGCACGCTGAGTGGATCCCACATGGTGTGCACGCTGTGGATCCCACATGGTGTGCACGCTGAGTGGATCCCACATGGTGTGCACGGTGTGAGGCTTCACTTCAACCTTCGTAGCTCTGGTGATTCATGGGCGAGTAATGGATACCTTACCTACACCAATATCTCTTAAAGTTTAAAAGGAAATTTGCATACTGAGAGGAGGGCGTGACTGTACTCACCTATTTGTGGTTGCAGGAGTGTGTGTGTGCTCACCTATTTTTGTTTCAGAGGGTCGAGTTCCAGCTCCTGGCCCCACCCGTTTCCACTTTCCTGCCTTCGTGAATCCTACCATACCTATTCATAAAGCCAGGTACTGATAATGCCTCTTCCACTTAAATGTTCATATCTTTTCATTTCTTGACCATTCTGAGGCTAAGAAACAATTTTTAAAATTCCTAAGACTTGTTTCTTTTTATCGTTCGGCTGTGCCCTCGTGTACCTGTTTCCTGCATGTTCCTGTCTACTCTATCAGTATATTGTATGCTATCTCCTTTTGTCCCTCTGCCCTCTAATTTCATCATACTTAGCTTGTGTAGCCTCTTATAGTGTGTACACCATTAATCTGGGACTAGTCACGTTGCAAACCTCTGCACTGTTTCTAGCTTCTTGATATTCTTGAGCAGGTGTGGGTTCCATACAGGTGCTGCATACTCCAACATACATCCAATATAATATATATGATTCTTTGTTGAGATTCTTAAAAGCTAATCTTGGATCTCCCAGACGAGTATTTGCTGTAGCAGTTATTTGGTTGATGGGCAATATGGCAGGTACTACCTCTCACCCAGAAGCCCCTTCCTTCAATAAGTTTTGCAGCGTATGTACCCCCGAGCCTGTAATCCGTTTCTGATCTTCTCTGCCCTTCCCAATTTTCATACCCTTGCACTTGCTTGTCTTGACTTCCAACAGCCACTTATCAGACAATGGAGACCAAGTATATTCCTAGGTTACGCTTAATGTTCTTAAAAAATTATCATTATGACCAATATTCATGTCTAGAAACAACTTCAACGTCCCCAGCCGAGAGCCTGTACACAGGAGTAAATATCTCATCTGCATAGGATTCAAAATGTCCATTGCCTTGATTTTTTTTTAATTTATCCCAGAGACATATAGGATCCTCATACCCGCAGAATAATCACAGAAGTCGGCAAGATTCATTTAATCATTGACTACATTTACTGTTGTCCTTCAGTTTCCGCTTACAAACTCTGGAAAAGACTCTTTACTTATTCCTTCAACTATCCCCTTTACGCCCACCACGTATTATACTCTTCCTTCCGCTTTTAGGAATTTTCGATGATTTACATTCCTTCTTATATACTGGAAGGTTCAGATTCGTTCCTTCCCTTTTACAGCGGAAGGTTCACGTGTCTGCTCTGAACTCGCTCTCTCTCTCTCTCTCTCTCTCTTGAAAACTTTCATTCACTTTCACACACCGCTGCAGTTTACTGAACGTTCCAGACCCTCAGATGGCTATTTCTCCAGAGGGAGTAAGTGGAGGGTATTTTGCAGTCAGCCAACACTTACACAGTTACATACAATACTCGGCGCTACCAGACACGCTGCAACTTACTTCACCTCTCCAATAGTTGTTTCAGAGAGTTACAGGCAACTTGCTATCCAGAAATACGACTTCGTAAGTGCCACTGTACTTCATGTGTAACAAAGAGTTATGTGACATTTCTAGCAAACACAAATCATAATAATAATAAGTCGACTTGTGTGAATGAGTAGGAGATCCAAGTTCCTTCGAAGCTGGTCATCATCTACCTCGTCCAGGAGCTACAAGCAGGAGGTAACAGTCTACCTTCATACCTCCACACTTGCCCACTCTTATATCATACATGGTATACAATATCGACGATGATCAGTCTTTTAGTCTAAAGCAGAAGAAGTTGGTCAGAGATATCTATTAAGGAATGTAAGGTGCAAAAGCTGGTAGGTGAGGTGTAGCAGCTGGTAGGTGAGGTGTAGCAGATGGTAGGTGAGGTGTAGCAGGTGGTAGGTGAGGTGTAGCAGCTGATAGGTGAGATGTAGCAGGTAGTAGGTGAGGTGTAGCAGCTGGTAGGTGAGGTGTAGCAGCTGATAGGTGAGATGTAGCAGCTGATAGGTGAGGTGTAGCAGCTGGTATGCGAGGTGTAGCAGCTGGTAGGTGAGGTGTAGCAGCTGGTAGGTGAGGTGTAGCAGCTGGTATGCGAGGTGTAGCAGCTGGTAGGTGAGGTGTAGCAGCTGGTAGGTGAGGTGTAGCAGATGGTAGGTGAGGTGTAGCAGCTGGTAGGTGAGGTGTAGCAGCTGGTAGGTGAGGTATAGCAGCTGGTATGCGAGGTGTAGCAGCTGGTAGGTGAGGTGTAGCAGCTGGTAGGTGAGGTGTAGCAGCTGGTAGGTGAGGTGTAGCAGCTGGTAGGTGAGGTGTAGCAGCTGGTAGGTGACGTGTAGCAGCTGGTATGTGAGGTGTAGCAGCTGGTAGGTGAGGTGTAGCAGCTGGTAGGTGAGGTGTAGCAGCTGGTAGGTGAGGTGTAGCAGCTGGTAGGTGAGGTGTAGCAGCTGGTAGGTGAGGTGTAGCAGCTGGTAGGTGAGTGTAGCAGCTGGTAGGTGAGGTGTAGCAGCTGGTAGGTGAGTGTAGCAGCTGGTAGGTGAGGTGTAGCAGCTGGTAGGTGAGTGTAGCAGCTGGTAGGTGAGGTGTAAGAGCAGCTGGTAGGTGAGGTGTAACAGCTGGTAGGTGAGTGTAGCAGCTGGTAGGTGAGTGTAGCAGCTGGTAGGTGAGGTGTAGCAGCTGGTAGGTGAGTGTAACAGCTGGTAGGTGAGGTGTAGCAGCTGGTAGGTGAGTGTAACAGCTGGTAGGTGAGGTGTAACAGCTGGTAGGTGAGTGTAGCAGCTGGTAGGTGAGGTGTAACAGCTGGTAGGTGAGGTGTAGCAGCTGGTAGGTGAGTGTAGCAGCTGGTAGGTGAGTGTAGCAGCTGGTAGGTGAGGTGTAGCAGCTGGTAGGTGAGTGTAACAGCTGGTAGGTGAGGTGTAGCAGCTGGTAGGTGAGTGTAACAGCTGGTAGGTGAGGTGTAACAGCTGGTAGGTGAGGTGTAGCAGCTGGTAGGTGAGGTGTATCAGCTGGTAGGTGAGGTGTAGCAGCTGGTAGGTGAGGTGTAGCAGCTGGTAGGTGAGGTGTAGCAGCTGGTAGGTGAGGTGTAACAGCTGGTAGGTGAGGTGTAGCAGCTGGTAGGTGAGTGTAGCAGCTGGTAGGTGAGGTGTAGCAGCTGGTAGGTGAGTGTAGCAGCTGGTAGGTGAGGTGTAACAGCTGGTAGGTGAGGTGTAGCAGCTGGTAGGTGAGGTGTAGCAGCTGGTAGGTGAGGTGTAGCAGCTGGTAGGTGAACCTACTAGTGGAAACACGTCATACTAATAAGCTGTTGGCAAATAAGTTGCCACTAACACTAATGAAGTTCCTAAACCTGTACTCCCTGGAACGCAGGCGGGAGAGATACATTATTATATACACGTGGAAAATCCTAGAGGGATTAGTACCAAACTTGCACACGAGTGTCACTCCCTACGAAAGCAAAAGACTCAACAGACGATGCAACATCCCCCCAATGAAAAGCAGGGGTGCCACTAGCACGTTGAGAGACAACACAATAAGTGTCAGGGGCCCAAGACTGCTCAACTGCCTCCTAGCGTACATAAGGGGGATTACTAATAGACCCCTGGCTGTCTTCAAGCAGGCACTGGACAGGCACCTAAAATCGGTACCTGACCAGCCGGGCTGTGGTTCGTACGTCGGACTGCGTGCGGCCAGCAGTAACAGCCTGGTTGATCAGGCTCTGATCCACCATGAGACCTGGCCACAGACCGGGCCGCGGGGGCGTTGACCCCCGGAACTCTCTCCAGGTAATGTGTCCAGGAGTGTGACTCATCCCCGTCCTCGACTGATAAAGCCTGCAGCGCGGGCGAAACGTTTCTCCAGTAAGTATTCCTAGTGTTGCACATGCACCTTACCTATCAGCTTGTCGATACTGTAACCACTTATAATATGGTACTTGTGTGACGCTGCAACAACTCTTCTGCTAACTTGTGTTGAGGAAGACGAGCTTGATGTGGCTCGCTGGTATGGTCCCGGTCCGGGTCTTGTCCACAAGGTGACCCGGCATCAGCAAGACTTGCTTCCATTATTGGAACCTGGATATAACTCTTCCAGCTAGCTAGTGTTAATACTAAAAGTTATAATTCCCTGTCATTCTAAGAATGCTAAAAATATACACTGAAGCTGGGAGATAGAGATACATAAATAAATAGAGAGAGAATATTGAAATGATAAATTAACATATATATATATATATATATATATATATATATATATATATATATATATATATATATATATATATATATATATATATATATATATATATATATATATATATATATATATATATATATATATATATATATATATATATATATGCCTAAATAAAATTGCATTAGTTCACCAGTGTTCCCAAAATTAATGTTTTGAAGCTTTATGTTGACATTTACTGTGTATACATATGTATGTATGTATGAGGGAGGGACAGAGCTGCACGGATACATACACAGGAACACCTATATACAGTCACGTACATATTTTACGGACACGTAGGAAATATACACACTGACATTCTCACGTACACACACACACACACACAACACACACTCTGGGCGTGGGTTCGAATCCCACTTCTGACACGACTGTTTTAGCGGCCAGTGAAGAGGCGGGGCCAGGAGCTATGACTCGACCCCTGCAACCACAACTAGGTGAGTACAACTAGGTGAGTACACTCACACACATATCCGGTGGCCTGGTGGCTAGCGCTCTTGCTTCACACACGGAGGGCCCGGGTTCAATTCCCGGCGGGCCGAAACATTTCGAAGTGTTTCGTTACACACACACATACATACATACAACAGGCCTAGTGTCTAATCGACATGTGCCTAGGACAAAATCGTAACTAACAACAGGCCTAGTGTCTAATCGACATGTGCCTAGGACAAAATGGTAACTAACAACAGGCCTAGTGTCTAATCGACATGTGTCTAGGACAAAATGGTAACTAACACAAGCCTTGACCAACAACTGGCTCCTGGAATTTAACCCCGCCAAATGCAAAGGCATGAAGATTGGGGAGGAACAAAGAAGACCAGAGACAGAGTATAGTCTAGGTGGCCAAAAACTGCAAACCTCACTCAAGGAAAAGGATCTTGGGGTGAGTATAATACCGAGCACATCTCCTGATAACTGCTGCAACATATGAGCGCCTGGCAAACCTAAGAATAGCGTTGGAACACCTCAGTAAGGAATAGTTCAAGACTTTGTACACCGTGTACGTCAGGCCCATACTGGAGTATGCAGCACCAGTATGGAACCCACATCTGGTCAAGCACGTTAAGAAATTAGAGAAGGTGCAAAAGTTTGCAACAAGACTAGTCCCAGAACTAAGAGACATGTCGTACGAGGAGAGGTTAAGGGAAATCGACCTGACAACACTGGAGGGCAGGAGGCATAGGGAAGACATGATAACGACATATAAAATACTGCGAGGAATTGACAAAGCGGACAGAGACAGCATGCTTCAGAGATGGGACACAGCAACAAGGGGACACAGTTGGAAGTTGAAGACTCAGATGAGTCACAGGGATGTTAGGAAGTATTTCTTCAGTCACAGAGTTGTCAGGAAGTGGAATAGTCTGGAAATTGAGGTTGTGGAGGCAGGATGCATACATAGCTTTAAGAAGAGGTATGATAAAGCTCACGGAGCAGGGAGTGACCTAGTAGCGACCAGTGAAGAGGCGGGACCACCAGGAGCTATGACTCGACCCCTGCAACCACAATTAAGTGAGCACGAACATTTCTCTTATAATAATAATAATAATAATAATTTTTATTTCAATGCATGTTACAAGTGTACAATGTTATTGGTAGTTACAAATATAATACAATTATAAAACTGTAATGCAAGGAGAGCCACTGGCATGCCATGGCATTAGGGGCAGTTACGAATATATGCTTACGAATTGTTAAGCATATATATATATATATATATATATATATATATATATATATATATATATATATATATATATATATATATATATATATATATATATATATATTATATATATATATATTATAATATATATTATATATTATATATATATATATATATATATATATATATATATATATATATATATATATATATATATATATATATATATATATATATATATATATGCTTAATCGTAAGCAAGAGAAATGTTCGGCTACGCGCCTATACTTATTATTTAGGGTCTGGTTGTGTGGTTAAAGTACTGCGTACTTTGACGCAGAGTGTGCAGGTTCGAATCTTGTTGTGGATTGAAAGATAATGTTAGTGTCTATACCTACAGCAGTTTTGACCGTGCTCTGTAATGTATAAAGAAAATGTAGTTATGAGGAGGTATAACTCAATAGGAATCTCGTACCCATTATCTCCCTCTTCCTCGTTCTCCCTCACCAACGTAATCTTCCTCACCCGTCTCCCTCCCACTCACCAACTCCCTCACCCCCATCATCTGTTTCTCACTCTCCCTTCCCATCACCTTCTCTCTCTCCCTAGCTCCCTTGAATATCCTTTATCTCTTTATAGCTCACCTTCTCTATCTCTCTCCCTCATTCATTTTCTCACTTTCACCTTCTCTTTTTCTCACTGTTTCTCCTTTCTACCTCCCATTCACTTTCTCACTCTCATACTTTCTTATTCTCTTTCACTTTCTCCCTCCCTCTCTTTCTCTCCCACATATTCCCACTTCTTGTCACCCTAAATTTCCTAAAACCCTTCCTCACTATTTCTCTCTCCTACACTCCCATCTTTTCCTACACCCATCCCCTCCTCCCACACTCGTTCCCACATACTTTTTTTCTTCTTTAACTCTCATCCTCTAGATCCTTTCCCTCACCCTCTTGATCCTCTCCCTCACCCTCTTGTTTCTCTCTCTCACCCTCTTGATCCTCTCCCTCACCCTCTTGTTCCTCTCCCTCACCCTCTTGTTCCTCTCCCTCACCCTCTTGTTCCTCTCCCTCACACAGTTGCGAGTGCATCTCGCTGCTGTTCAAACCTTCTCTCTAAAACCTTTTATCTTGAATCATCATCTGAGTGACGGGAAGATCTCTCTCACGTTAGTTAGTGTGTGTGTGTGTGTGTGTGTGTGTACTCACCTAATTGTACTCACCTAATTGTGGTTGCAGGGGTCGAGACTCAGCTCCTGGCCCCGCCTCTTCGCTGTCTGCTACTGGGTCTCTGCTCTCCCTGCTCCATGAGCTTTATCATACCTTGTCTTAAAACTATGTATGGTTCCTGCCTCCACTATATCTTTCTCTAGTCCATTCCACTTCCTGACTACTCTGTGGCTGAAGAAATGTTTCCTGACATCCCTTTGACTCATCTGAGTCTTCAGCTTCCAGTTGTGTCCCCTTGTTTCTGTGTTCCCTCTCTGAAACAACCTGTCACTATCTACCTTGTCAATTCCCCGCAGTATTTTGTATGTCGTTATCATGTCTCCTCTGACCCTTCTTTCCTCCAGTGTTGTTAGTGTGTGTGTGTGTGTGTGTGTGTTGTGGTTGCAGGGGTCGAAACTCAGTTCCTGGCTCCGCCTCTTCACTGATCGCTATTAGGTCCTCTCCCTGCTCCATGAGCTTTATCATACCTCGTCCTGCCTCCACTACATCACTTGCTAGACTATTCCACTTCCTGACTACTCTATGGCTGAAGAAATACTTCCTAACATCCCTTTGACTCGTCTGAATCTTCAACTTCCTATTGTGACCCCTTGTTTCTGTGTCCCCTCTCTGGAACATCCTGTGTGTGTACTCACCTAGTTGTGGTTGCAGGGGTCGAGACTCAGCCCCTGTGTGTACTCACCTAATTGTACTCACCTAATTGTGGTTGCAGGGGTCGAGACTCAGCTCCTGGCCTCGCCTCTTCGCTGTCTGCTACTGGGTCTCCGCTCTCCCTGCTCCATGAGCTTTATCATACCTTGTCTTAAAACTATGTATGGTTCCCGCCTCCACTATATCGTTCGCTAGACTATTCCACTTCCTGACTACTCTATGGCTGAAGAAATGCTTCCTAACATCCCTTTGACTCATCTGAGTCTTCAGCTTCCAGTTGTGCCCCCTATTTTCTGTGTTCCCTCTCTTGAACATTCTGTCACTATCCACCTTGTCGATTCCCCGCAGTATTTTGTATGTCGTTATCATGTCTCCTCTAACCCTTCTGTCCTCCAGTGTTGTTAGTCCTATTTCCCTCAACCTTTCTTCATATTACAGTCCCCTGAGTTGTGGAACTAGCCTTGTCGCAAACCTTTGCATGTGTGTGTGTGTGTGTGTGTGTGTGTGAGGAAACACCTCCTGTCACACAAACACACCGTGCACAATCAAACACACACACTAACAAACACACCGTGCACAAACACACACACACACACACACACACACACACACACACACACACACACAATAACAAATATACCGTGCACAAACAAAGATCCACACACTAACAAACACACCGTGCACAAACAAGCACAAACAATTGAGAGAGACCTCAACAGACTGCAAATGTGGTTGAATAAGTGGTTTCTCGAGTTCAATCCAAACAAATGAAAGGAGGAGAGGGCAGACCGGTCACAGAGTACAGCATGGGCGGAGAGAAGCTGTAAATATCAGAGAGCGAGAAGGACTTGGAGGCATGTATAACATCAAGCATATCGCCAGAACTGTACATAAACGGTAATAACGCATCACTAAAAGTAATAGATCTCAGAAGATCATTTAGGAACCTAAAAGAAGAATCCTTCAGAACTCTATGTTAGGAGACTTATCGAGTACGCGGCCCCAGCATGGAGCCCAGACCTGGTCGAGCACGTGCAGTTGGAAAAGGTCCAAAGGTTTACACCCAAACTAGTACCAGATCTGAGAAAAATGTGCTGTGAGAAAAGGATGAGGAACTATACCTGACGACTCTGGCGGAGAGAAGAACAATGGGGAGACATGATTACGACGTGTAAAATCCTAAGAGGAATATATATGGCTGATAGTGACAGACTGATTGAATTAAGATCAGGATGAAGGGAACACACTTCAACACAGAGGCTGAAAACACAGATGAGCCATAGGGATGTCAGGAAGTATTTCTTTAGTCTCAGGCTAGTTGAAAAGTGGAATGACTTGGATGAGGCAGTGGTGGAGACAGACTTAATACGCAGCTTCAAGAGTAGATATGATATGGTACCAGAAGGCAGTAATCAGCGATGCTGTAGATGAATGGTTCAGAGAACCGACAAGTTGTTAAATTAGACACATATGCAACACTTGGGTATCTTTATTGAGGAAACGTTTCGCCACTGTGTGGCGAAACGTTTCCTCAATAAAGATACCCAAGTGTTGCATATGTGTCTAATTTAACAACTTGTCGGTTCTCTGAACCATTCATCTACATCCTGTCTGACACAGCAACTTCTTGGGATCTTGATACAAAAGGATTCTTCAACATTTGTCCAAACCTTTGGACAAGGACTTACTTCGACTAGTGGATGATACCACTATGACCCGCCTCCTCCTGCTTCATCTCACCTGTCTACAGTATATAAGCAACTTCTATTTGCCTTATGTTGTATTTACTTCAAGATTGATGGACTGAACACATCGACTCCAGGCCGAGGGACTGATTACCTCAAACTCCTCCTTTTATTACTACTTTCTTCTTTGTATTGGACTGATGAAGCCACTGTGTGGCGAAACGTTTCCTCAATAAAGATACCCAAGTGTTGCATATGTGTCTAATTTAACAATCAGCGATGCTGGTGAACGTGATCTAGGAGGAGGAGCCAGGAGCTAAACCTCGACCCTAGCAAACATAATTCAGTGAGTTAACTAAAACATAAATATGGTGTACACAAGCACACAAAAAACGCGACCCCAGAATGGGCCACAATGTATATACATGTATTTATATATGATAATTTATTATATATATATATATATATATATATATATATATATATATATATATATATATATATATATATATATATATATATATATTTTCCATTTTCTATAATTTTATATTGCTGATATTTTCGATAATAGCAAAATAGTTAATATCTTGCTTTATATTATTATTTGACTTAGCTATTTTATTAGGTAGGATGTAACATGTACACTATTGTGCTCAGTGTTCGAGAGTGTTGAGTAGCAGCGTGTATGTTGGCACACTGCCTCGCTAACTAGCACTTCGCTTGTTGTACATGAATGGTTCAGAGAACCGACAAGTTATAAATTAGACACACATGCAAGACTTGGGTATCTTTATTGAGGAAACGTTTCGCCACACAGTGGCTTCATCAGGAATGACAACATCGACTCAAGGTTGAGGGACTGACCACCTCAAACTCCTGTTCTTCACGATTCTCCTTTGTATGGACTGATGAAGCCACTGTGTGGCGAAACGTTTCCTCAATAAAGATACCCAAGTGTTGCATATGTGTCTAATTTACCGCTTCGCTTGTTATACTGCCGGCTTCCAGGAGTTGCTGGGCAGCAGCCACGTGACTGAGTTGCGTGATCACAACTGCAGGAGGGCTGCTGGTCCTTCCTCGTTCTCTCTTCCCTACTGACTCTCGTTGGAGAAAGACCTCGCTCTTGTCTCTGCTTGTTTCCTCGTCATTTAGACTCTGTTTGGTAGAGTATGTGTTCGGTGGTGAGACGACACATACTTCTCTGGACTCTGTGTAACTGTTCACAGAGAATAGCCTAGACTTAGTGATTTTCGACGTTTTACTGGGTTGTGTGTCACATTGACACTGAGATTACTCAGGTCTTTAGCTTTAGTTCTTGACCTAATTCGTTGAGGCATCTGTGCACCGTCACAGTCGGGAATTTTGGTTATGCTGAACCTAGATTAAGTAATATTATGGAGGATCTGCTGATGGTCCCCAGTGAGGGTCGATTTTCTATCTCCTTGTTCCTGACGCTGTGTTGCTGCCGCTTGCTATATTGCTGTTTGTTGAATTGGTCATATTACTGTTCAATCAAGCTGTTCTGATTGTCAGTTTGTTAGAGAAGCTAGCTTATGAGAAGACGTTCAGTCGGTCACAGGTCGAGTCGAGTCTTAAGAGGCATAACGAGTTACCTGGAGCACATATACACATTTGTATATATCGTAGTATTATTGTAAATTGCTGACATTGTACCAGATGGTACTTAAGAGCCATAAAGATATATGTGCCTTCAGCACAATAATATTTTATATGATAGAAGTGTAGGCGCCAACCTCCTAATTAATATCTTCAGTATAGTATTTATATTTAATTTGATTTACTTTGATACTTTAGATATTCTAACTTGGTTAATAAACATTTTAAATATATTTTTTGGTTAGTATCATCTCAGTTGAGATCCTATGATGATATTGATAATATGTCGGATAACTGGACCAGGATACTGACTTTGTTGCAAAAGCCCAGTAACAGGCTGGATGCTAGAAGGGCATTCCTTTCTAGTGTTCACTGGAGATGTCTATTTCTAATAGATATCGCGTCATTTTGTAACATATGGTGTACACAAGCACACACACATGGTGTACACAAGCACACACACATGGTGTACACAAGCACACACACATGGTGTACACAAGACACAAACATGGTGTACACAAGCACACAACATGGTGTACACAAGCACACACACATGGTGTACACAAGCACACACACATGGTGTACACAAGCACACACACATGGTGCACACAAGCACACACACATGGTGTACACAAGCACACACACATGGTGTACACAAGCACACACACATGGTGTACACAAGCACACACACATGGTGTACACAAGCACACACACATGGTGTACACAAGCACACACACATGGTGTACACAAGCACACAACATGGTGTACACAAGCACACACACATGGTGTACACAAGCACACACACATGGTGTACACAAGCACACAAACATGGTGTACACAAGCACACACACATGGTGTACAAAAGGGCACACAACATGGTGTACACAAGCACACAAACATGGATGCACACAACATGGTGCACAAGCACACACATGGTGACACAAGCACACAAACATGGTGTACACAAGCACACACACATGGTGTACACAAGCACACAAACATGGTGTACACAAGCACACACACATGGTGCACACAAGCACACACACATGGTGCACACAAGCACACACACATGGTGTACACAAGCACACACACATGGTGTACACAAGCACACACATGGTGTACACAAGCACACACACATGGTGTACACAAGCACACACACATGGTGTACACAAGCACACACACATGGGTGCACACACATGTGCACAACACACACATGGTGTACACAAGCACACACACATGGTGTACACAAACACACACACCTGGTGTACACAAGCACACAACATGGTGTACACAAGCACACACACATGGTGTACACAAACATGCTGTACACAAATACAGTGTACACAAACACACAAAAAAACACAGGTCACAAACAACCTAAAACACAGCCGTTGTTACAGAAAACGAATATAATTGTTGAGTTGAAAGATATATCATTCAATCAGAGTTGCTTGTTTTACCCTGTTGATATAATGGCAGAGTGTTGTGAACTGTATAGAACACTGCCAATTATTGTGTTGTAGAGAGAGAGAGAGAGAGAGAGAGAGAGAGAGAGAGAGGGAGTACGTGATAGTATGCAGAGTGAACTGAGAGAACACTCAATTCACTGATGTGATAAATAAGACACAGTGAAGATCATTATGGAGACGATCAGAGTGAAGAAAGGAGAATAGGACGTAGGGAGAATAAACTTACAAAATAAATAACAATAAAATTTCGCTCATAATAACAGTAATAAAAATCATTCGAAACATGTAATGAAAAAATTGGAATAGCGACAGCTAAAAAAAAATAATTAAACGTTAAAAAAACTCATAAATAAATGAATAAACTAACAGAGACTTTAACGAACAAATAAAAACAAGAAAACAATAAAGAGAATACCAGGCTAAACCATTATTATTATTAAAGTCGCCTCAGTAATAATAATAATAATAATAATAATAATAATAATAATCTTCTACAAGAACATGATAAAACTTATAAAGTACATGATAAAAACGCGTATGAAACGCATATAAACGCGTATAAAACACGCTTAACAGGTGCGTAACTCGAACAAAACACGTACAAGACGCGTAAAAAAAACATATATACACGAATAAAACGCGAATGAAACAGCGGAGAGAGAGTCTGGCTGAAGAATGGTTCAGGTAGTGACCTTAACGACCCAACCATCATCAGTGGGGCAATTACCAGTGAGAGCTTAATTACTCAGTGGTCCAGTTTGTTTGTTGAGGGACCCTGGCCCCCCCGGCCTGGGTCCTCCCCCCCCTGCCCGTTGTCATGGTAACCAACTCTGAGAGGAAATTTTTGAAAAAAAATATGCTAGAAGCAAAAAGATGGGGGGGGGGGTATATTTCGGAATTGGGGATAGGAAGAATGAAATCGGGAAATAATAAATAAATAAGAATGTGGCTAGAAACACGAATATCACGAGAACAAAAATTGGGGAAATAATTCTAAAAATGGAGATAATGAAATAATAGAAATAATGAAAATAATGGAATATTAAGAATATTGGAATAATGAAAATAATTGAATAATGAAATAATGGTAATAATGGATATTAAGAGTAATGGAATATTAAGAATAATGGAATATTAAGAATAATGGAATGTTAAGAATAATGGAATATTAAGAATAACGGAATAATGAAATAATGGGAATTCCAAGAATGAGGTTAAAAGCACGAATATCAATATTTTCTTGTCAAATGAATTTTTTTAGGCCTCTCCGAAGGAGGACATTTAAGTGGTTCTATGATTTTTCTCTTTTTCTTCATTTTAATTTTTCGATTATATTTGACTCAGCGAGTTTTATTTTTGGAATATTGATCTTATATGGTAAGTTTTGTTTCTTTCAGAGAAGTACTGTTTAACAGTACATGGTTTTAGTTACTACTGTTAGTAGTACTACTATTAGTAGTAGTACTACTATTAGTAGTAGTACTACTATTAGTAGTAGTACTACTACTTCTACTAGTGTTATTACTACTACTATTACTACCACTACTACTACTGTTACTACTGTTACTACTACTGTTACTACTGTTACTACTACTGTTACTATCACTACTACTACTGTTACTACTACTGTTACTATCACTACTACTACTGTTACTATCACTACTACTACTGTTACTATCACTACTACTACTGTTACTACTACTGTTACTATCACTACTACTACTGTTACTACTGTTACTACTACTGTTACTATCACTACTACTACTGTTACTACTACTACTACTGTTACTACTACTACTACTGTTACTACTACTCACTGTTACTACTACTGTTACTACTACTACTGTTACTATACTATCTGTTTACTACTACTGTTACACTACTTTTACTACTACTACTGTTACCACTTTATTACTACTACTGTTACTAGTACTTACTACTGTTACTACAACTACTACTGTTACTACTACTACTATTACTACTGTTACTAATACTACTACTGTTCCAATACTACTACTACTGTTGCTACTACTGCTACTACTGTTCCTACTATTATTAGTTACTACCACTACTACTACTACTGTTACCACTACTGTTATTACTACTACTACTACTACTAGTATTACTACTGTTACTACTACTGTTACCACTACTACTACTACTGTTACCACTACTACTGTTACTATTACTACTACTTACACTACTAAATACTACTGTTACATAACATACTGTTACTATTACTACTACATTACTATTACTAAACCATAATAATAATACATTATATAATATTATAATATTATATACAATAATAATAATAATAATAATCATATATACTTATATATAAATAATAATAATAATTCTAGCTAACAACCCTGAGCGACTGCATGTACAACCAGTAATTAAAATCGTTTTTACGGTGCACTTTAATAGCCGGAGTTACGAGGAACATTTCACAAGGGAAATAAAAAACTCATTTTATGAGTCTAAATTGGACGCTTCGGACGTAATCAGCACAATAATATATATATATATATATATATATATATATATATATATATATATATATATATATATATATATATATATATGTAAATCGTTAAAGGCTGACAATGTTTGTTTTATTTCCGTTTGTTTATTATTGTTTTGAGAGTTCTTGTACCTTTACAGTTCTTGTATCTGTACGGTTCTTGTACCTGTACAGTTCTTGTACCTGTACAGTTCTTGTACCTGTACAGTTCTTGTACCTGTACAGTTCTTGTATATGTACAGTTCTTGTATCTGTACGGTTCTTGTATCTGTACAGTTCTTGTATCTGTACAGTTCTTGTACCTGTACAGTTCTTGTACAAGTACAGAGGGTGGATGGTGGTGGTTCATTAACTGTTCATCATGTTGTCCATGGCGACCTTACTGACCATTATCGTACGTGGGAGTCAGGATATATTTAACCCACGTCGAGGTCTCCCATGCCTCCCTAGTCGAGGTCTCCCATGCCTCCCTGGTCGAAGTCTCCCATGTTTCCCTGGTCGAAGTCTCCCATGCCTCCCTGGTCGAGGTCTCCCATCCCTCCCACGTCGAGGTCTCCCATCCCTCCCACGTCGAGGTCTCCCATCCCTCCCACGTCGAGGTCTCCCATCCCTCCCACGTCGAGGTCTCCCATCCCTCCCACGTCGAGGTCTCCCATGCCTCCCACGTCGAGGTCTCCCATCCCTCCCACGTCGAGGTCTCCCATCCCTCCCACGTCGAGGTCTCCCATCCCTCCCACGTCGAGGTCTCCCATCCCTCCCACGTCGAGGTCTCCCATCCCTCCCACGTCTAGGTCTCCCATCCCTCCCTGGTCGAGAATTTTTCGCTGGGGTAACTCAACTGTTTTCAAAGTCGGACGTGTTTACATTCCCCGTCCACTGTCTTAGCGTCAACTCCGGTGACAGAGTGTAACTTTTACAGGGACGCTGATGGTGACCTTTATAGCAGCGTCCATTTCCACAGGTGAGTCCTTCAGGACGCCTCCTGAAATCCTTAAAAAAAAGTATTCAGTGAAGAAGGATATGAGTTTATTTGAATAATCCTGAAGTGTCATTAACCCAGGATAAACCAGGAAAGCCAAGCAGTGTGGCTTATTTGTACTGGAGTGCTGAGGTCCACAGTTAGGATGCGAATGTGTACAGGTACTTATATGCACTTAAGTACAATTATCATACCTAGTAACATATGTGTAAATTACCTAGGATAACCCTCCCTAAAATAGCAAGGCCAGACAAAGTAACTTATTTCTATAGGTGGACGGGGCGTCAGGTGTTACCAGACTTGTCCCATACTTCTCGCCCATCCCCAGGGCTGAACCCGGATCGTTTGGTTGCGGGACGGGCACTAGAACTTTGCTATGAGGGATGCAGACAGTCAGCATCTTCCTGAGTCATGGAATGTTAAGGGAAACTGCTAGTTATTTTTTTCCACTGTGTGACGATCATATAGAATAGCGCAGCAGCACACTGCTGATGTATTTAATAGCATAGCAGCACACTGCTGTATTTAATAGCGTAGCAGCACACTGCTGTATTTAATAGCGTAGCAGCACACTGCTGTATTTAATAGCGTAGCAGCACACTGCTGTATTTAATAGCGTAGCAGCACACTGCTGTATTTAATAGCGTAGCAGCACACTGCTGTATTTAATAGCGTAGCAGCACACTGCTGTATTTAATAGCGTAGCAGCACACTGCTGTATTTAATAACGTAGCAGCACACTGCTGTTTTTAATAGTGCAGCAGCAAACTGCTGATGTATTAAATAGTGTAGCAGCACACTGCTGATGTATTAAATAGTGTAGCAGTACACTGCTGATGTATTAAATAGCATAGCAGCATATTGCTGATGTATTAAATAGTGTAGCAGTACACTGCTGATGTATTAAATAGTGTAGCAGCATATTGCTGATGTATTAAATAGCGTAGCAGCATATTGCTGATGTATTAAATAGTGTAGCGGTACACTGCTGATATATTAAATAGCGTAGCAGCATATTGCTGATGTATTAAATAGTGTAGCGGTACACTGCTGATATATTAAATAGCGTAGCAGCATATTGCTGATGTATTAAATAGTGTTAAGTAAAAGGACACAAATGCTACTAATGTCCTTTTACTTAACATATTGTCGGTAATTCTACCAGTATTAAATAGTGTAGCAGCATATTGCTGATGTATTAAATAGTGTAGCGGTACACTGCTGATGTATTAAATAGCATAGCAGCATATTGCTGATGTATTAAATAGTGTAGCAGCATATTGCTGATGTATTAAATAGTGTAGCAGTACACTGCTGATGTATTAAATAGCGTAGCAGCATATTGCTGATGTATTAAATAGCATAGCAGCATATTGCTGATGCATTAAATAGTGTAGCGGTACACTGCTGATGTATTAAATAGCATAGCAGCATATTGCTGATGTATTAAATAGTGTAGCAGCATATTGCTGATGTATTAAATAGTGTAGCAATACACTGCTGATGTATTAAATAGCATAGCAGCATATTGCTGATGTATTAAATAGTGTAGCAGTACACTGCTAATGTATTAAATAGCATAGCAGCATATTGTTGATGTATTAAATAGCATAGCAGCATATTGCTGATGTATTAAATAGTGTAGCAGCATATTGCTGATGTATTAAATAGTGTAGCAGTACACTGCTGATGTATTAAATAGCATAGCAACATATTGCTGATGTATTAAATAGTGTATCAGTACACTGATGATGTATTAAATAGCATAGCAGCATATTGCTGATGTATTAAATAGTGTAGCGGTACACTGCTGATGTATTAAATAGCGTAGCAGCACACTGCTGATGTATTAAATAGCATAGCAGCATATTGCTGATGTATTAAATAATGTAGCGGTACACTGCTGATGTATTAAATAGTGTAGCAGTACACTGCTGATGTATTAAATAGCATAGCAACATATTGCTGATGTATTAAATAATGTAGCAGTACACTGCTGATGTATTAAATAGCGTAGCAGTACACTGCTGATGTATTAAATAGCATAGCAGCATATTGCTGCTGTATTAAATAGTGTAGCGGTACACTGCTGATGTATTAAATAGTGTAGCAGCATATTGCTGCTGTATTAAATAGTGTAGTGGTACACTGCTGATGTACTAAATAGTGTAGCAGCATATTGCTGATGTATTAAATAGCGTAGCAGCATATTGCTGATGTATTAAATAGTGTAGCAGCATATTGCTGATGTATTAAATAGCGTAGCAGCACACTGCTGATGTATCCACTTCCACTCTTGAATGTAGATTTCTTTCAGTTAATACATAAATATAGTTCTTTCCGAATTTCTTTAAGGTTTTCATATTATATAGGATTATTTACTACTGAACCGTTTGTGAAAGTTAAAGGTCATTCGGTCATAATATCCAAGTGGCAACTCAGGCCATTGTTTGTATTGTGGCGGCCAGACAACAGATGGCGCTGGTGTCGATACTCTCACTCAGCTTGACACCTGCTTTGTTTACATATTTACTTCAGCAGGCAGTGCTTGCTGACAGGGATGCATGCTCTCTTTCTGTCTGGTTTTGTGTACTCACCTATTTGTACTCACCTATTTGTGATTGCAGTTGTCGATTCATAGCTCCTGGCCCCGCCTCTTCACTGATTGCTACTAGGTCCTCTCTCTCCCTGCTCCATGAGCTTTATCAAACCTCGTCTTAAAACTATGTATGGTTCCTGCCTCCACTATGTCGCTTTCTAAGCTATTCCACTTCCTGACAACTCTATGACTGAAGAAATACTTCCTAACATCCCTTTGACTCATAGGAGTCTTCAACTTCCAATTATGACCCCTTGTTTCTGTGTCCCCTCTCTGGAACATCTTGTCTCTGTCCACCTTATCTATTCCTCGCAGTATTTTGTATGTCGTTATCATGTCTCCCCTAACCCTCCTGTCCTCTAGTGTCGCCAGGCCGATTTCCCTTAACCTTTCTTCGTAGGACAATCCCCTTAGCTCTGGGACTAGTCTTGTTGCAAACCTTTGCACTTTCTCTAATTTCTTGACGTGCTTGATCAGGTGTGGGTTCCAAACCGGTGCTGCATACTCCAGTATGGGCCTGACGTATATGGTATACAGAGTCTTGAATGATTCCTTAGTGAGGTATTGGAACGCTATTCTTAGGTTTGCCAGCCGCCCGTATGCTGCAGCAGTTATCTGATTGATGTGTGCCTCAGGAGATGTGCTCGGTATTATACTCACCCCAAGATCTTTTTCTTTGAGTGAGGCTTGCAGTCTTTGGCCACCTAGACTATACTCTGTCTTCGGTCTTCTTTGCCCTTCCCCGATATTCATGACTTTACATTTGGCAGGGTTAAATTCAAGGAGCCAGTTACTGGACCAGGCTTGCAGTCTGTCCAGGTCTCTTTGTAGTCCTGCCTGATCCTCGACTGATTTTATTCTTCTCATTAACTTCACATCATCTGCAAACAGGGACACTTCTGAGTCTATCCCTTCCGTTATGTCATTCACATATACCAAAAACAGTACAGGTCCTAGGACTGACCCTTGTGGAACTCCACTCGTCACAGGTGCCCACTCTGACATGTGTGTGTGTGTGTGTGTGTGTGTGTGTGTGTGTGTGTACTCACCTAGTTGTGGTTGCATGGGTCGAGTCAGAGCTCCTGGCCCCGCCTCTTCACTGGCCGCTACTCGGTCCCTCTTAGTGTGTGTGTGTGTGTGTGTGTGTCTGTCTTTCTCTCTCTCGTTTTTATATTTATTTTTCAGTACTGAATTTCTCTTCGTTTAAGCTTGGTACTACGTTATAATCCATTTGTAAATCATTTACAGCACCCGCGTATGTTATCAGACGGAGGCTCCACTAAACGCACGTTACGTCAACTTATTATTCACTTCTTGTGAGTTTCCTCAGCTCTTCTTTGCATCGTCACAACTTTGCCTCAAGTTAACAAAAGTTGCTGGAAATGTTCCTAATAAAATTGACAATAAAGAGGTCCTTCACAATGCAAAAATTTTCATTTGACTTTTTTATTAGCAGCTTCCCGTCCAAGATATTTTGATAGCACGGTTGACATTTTCTATTTGACTTGGCACTACAAATGTCACTTTAATACTCGTAACCAGGTGATGGCACCAGCAGGCCAGGAGGTGGGGGATGTATCAGGCATACTTGATGTGAGACTCTCTTCTCTTTGTGAAGGGATACTTGTATACCCCTGCATACCTGCCTGATGGTGTTTATCACAGTTCCCACACACTTTTTTTTATAAATATAAACAAGATTAATCCAAACCTATTCGGATTTCCAATTAATATAATCAAACCACGGTACTTGTGGGGTTAGAACTCGCGGCAAGCGAGTCGTAAAACTGGCCATGGTTTGTTTGCAGTCATACCATTACGTTAATCTAATAAAAAATCTAACCAAATCTACGCAGACGCAACCATTTCTTCCCCGTCCAACCTAAAGACATCCAAATATCCATAACCAGAGCTCGAATAACATTTAAAAAAGAGGTTACTAATAACTTGATGCAAGACGCACTGTATATATCTTTACACTTAAGTTTCTTCCGACTTAAAGACCTCTCGTGCGTTTTCAAGTGTAGTGAAGAATCTCTCGCCTCCGCCCAAGAGGATTTTCCAAGAGTTCGTTTAATATTTGTGAAAGATAATTTTTGAGGACATATTCGCCTTTTTTTTTTTTTTTTTTTTTTTTTTTTTTTAAA